>CBVK0101528126.1:0-22192 GCA_900067695.1 Picea abies | reverse complement strand
ATTGGGCAAAATACATAAGTATACCTCATTCTGGAGTTAATACATAGAATCATTGCTTAGATCAGAAAAATAACACCACCATTGTTTTCATGGCGTTGTTTTACCTAAAAATGTCTATCTCCATGCCTCAATCCGAGTCAGACACTTTAAGGTCCCCAAGACACCCTGCCTTGGTTTCCATGCCACTGCTCCTACAATTAATGACTGAAAAATCTCGAAATTTGTGCCAAAATATAGAAAAATGTTCCCAATTCCATACTGTATGGATGCACTCAACATGCCCCTTCTCTTTTCTCTTGTGTGTTTTGAACTCTAGCGAGACCCCCCCTTTTATACAATTTCTGTAGGCGGTTAGCATTAATGAAATTGTTGGCATGTTGGTTGGTGTAGCTAAACTTAGGCATTGGTTGGGCAGAGGTCCCAAGGTAGAATCACATGGGCCTCCCCCTATTTGTAAAGAGGCTACAACAACTTTGGCATGCCCTACCAAATCTGGCAGGCGACCACTAAAATAGCGGAAAGGTGATAAATGGAGGCAGATATGGTGGATTGGGCAAAATACATAAGTATACCTCATTCTGGAGTTAAGCCACAAAATCTTTGCTCAGATCAGAAAACTAACACCACCACTGCATTTGTGGCATCGATTTATCTAAAAATCACTGTCTCCACACCTCAATCTGAGTCGGACACTTTCAGGTCCCCAAGACACCCCTGCCTTAGTTTTCGTACCACTACTTCTGCAATTAATGATTGACAGATCTCAAAATCTGTGCCAAAATCTATAAAACTATTCCCAAATCTGTACTGTACGGATGTGCTCAACCTGCCCCTTCTCCTTTCTCTTGTCCATTCTAAACTCTGGCGAGACCCTCTTCTTATACCATTTCTGCAAGTGGTTAGCATTAATCAAGTTGTTGGTATATTGGTTGGCATAGCTAAACTTAGGCATTGGTTGGGCGGAGGTCCCGGGATCAAATTGCATGGGCCTTCCCTTTTTTGGCAAAAGGTTACAACAACTTTGGCGCGCCGTGCCAAATCTGGTGGGCGACCACTAAAATAGCGGAAAGGTGATAAATGGAGGCAGATATGGTGGAGAAGGCTATATTTGGTGGTTGGTTGTGTTAAGACCCCAAGGAGGATGTAATACTATATTCATATGGTGCAATAGCATGTGAACAAGAGTTGGGCTGAAGGCCTAGCCCCTTCCTTTGGCACCTTCGTTTAAAGTTTAAATTTAAATAATATTTAAACCATATTACAAACAAGAATCAAGGTATGGTGTAGTGGTTAGTGCAAACTTGTGGGGCCTTTGGCTACTTGGAGGTCATGAGTTCGACTCTTGGGGATTTGATTAAAATTTTACATATACCATCCATTGGAGGGGTTCCACGTGGAAGCCCATGACTGAGCCACGTGGCACCATATAATTTGTTCATGAAAAATGCCACTTGTCACCGTATGATTCTCCCATGAAACTGACACGTGCCATCACATAACTTGACCACGTGTCTGTCATTATTTCCACGCCATATTCCCAACTCAATTGTGCCATGTGTCACCCTTGCAGTGGTTCCATGTGTCATTTTGACTTTTGCCTTTTTGACCAAGTTTGACTGAACTTCGACCGCTTATAAATTTTGATCCATAACTCTATTTGGCAAGACATTTACGTCGTTAAAAAGATTTTGATGCGCTCTTCGTGATTATGCCATTTTCACTGGTTGAAAGAACTTTGAAGTTTTTCTCTTTTCTTCCTGTTGAAGCCATTCTAAGTGTTCTGACTTGCTTCTGTGTGTTTTGATTTGTCTTAACCTTTTCTGGATCCTTTTTGGATCAATGCACCAGGAAAAGGGCATCTCACAAGATGCACTATTGTTGCATTTTTCTTTTGTTTTGTGCTAGGTAGTGTGGTTGGGTATATGTAATGCACTGGTTCTCCTTTATGCTTGGAGCACTAGTATGGCTTTAGTGGTGTGATGATATGCATGACACTGACCATGGAACATTCTATTCAATGCACCAATATGCTAATTATTAAATGTTTGGCATAGTGTCATCACCAATATAATCTAGTCACCAATATAATCCATCATAGTGGCATCACCAATATAATCCGGTCAGTGTCATCATCATGACATTGACCATGGAACTTTCTATTCAATGCGCCAATATAATTTGGTCACCAAGAAATGCATTGTGACCAGAGATGTCAAATTGTTAGAGAAAAAATCATGAAATAAGCAAGAAAATGAGACATTCAATAGACAAAATGTAGATTTTAACATTCTACAATTATTTACTATAAACAAATTATCAATAAAAAACATAAAATTTACAATGTAACACACACATTACATAGAGATTTTACCCTGAAAATCCAAACCAGGAAAATTAACAACCAATTTAGAGTCGCACCTCTAATATTCTATTAATTATTTTCTTCATTGTTTACAATACATTATACATATAGGATCCCATTCCATCCAAACCCCTAATCAATTGAAGCAGATTAGTTAAGAAATATATTTCTTTAACCAAAATTAGGAAACCATTGGCAAAAACCATGTGCCAAAAAATTGTAAAAAACGAACGAAAAAAAAACCAACAAAAACAGACCAATTTTTTTTTCTTGAGGGCTCTTGCCCCCAAATAACCTTTTCTCCCTTATCAGTGTATAGTACATGGGATCAATTTTTCAAATAATATAACACAGCCAATATTCTCCCACTTATTTTTTAATTTTCATACAGGGGGTTACATGATTACATAGTCACCACTCTAACGTAGCAATGCCCATAGATCCTCTACACTAAGATAAATCCTCAGTGCTCATAGATTTTTTTAATGAATCTGCAACACCCTCCAAAGTGTCTATACCTTAATCAAAAACACCTTCTTGTCTTCAACCATGTCTCTCACAAAGTGATATTGAACATCAATATTATTTTTCTTTGAATGATAAGCCGAGTTCTTTTCCAGGAAAATTGCACAATGACTATCATAATCTATCCTTACAACTTGTTGTACCAACCTAATACTTGTACACAATATATATAACCATACTACCTCCTTTCTTGCATGATTGGCTTCCATGTATTCAACTTTTGTATTTGTGAGTGCCACTGCAGACTGTATTTTTTTCATCCAATTGATTTCTCCCCCAAAATAGGTTAGACACATAACCACTTGTAGATCTTCTACAATCTAGATCTGCAACATATTTTGCATAAAAAAGAAATGTATCTCCAACACTCTGTCCAATATTGATTTTCCTTGGTAACACAATTCATAACTAGCAGTTCCACGCAAATACATGAAAACCCTCTTTATTGGTTCCCGATGATCCTTCCGTTGTTTTGACATATACCTTCTTAAAACACTCACTACATGTGCAATGTCCAGTCTAGTATAGATCATTTCATACATCGACCAACTGCACTCACATATGGAACATGAGAAATGTCCTCTTCCTCTTCTTGTGTCTTGGGACACTGATCCATGGATAAATTTACACCTGCATGAATAAGAATCTCGACCATTTTACATTCCTACATATTAAACCTGTGCAATATTGTCTCAACATATTTCCTCTAATTTAAGTAGAGTTTCTTGTTTTTCTAATCTCTTTTAATTTCCATGCCCAGAATGAAATTTGTAGCACCAATATCCTTCATGTTAAATTTAGAGAACAACTAAGTTTTCACATCTTGGATAATCTCTTCGTTGTTTCCTATCATAAACATATCATCCACATACAAGACCAAATAAATAATATGATCATAAACTAATTTGAAATACACACAATGATCTTCTTTTCTCCTCGTGAAGCCAAGTTCCAACATATAAGTAACAAATTTTTGATACCATATTCTTAGTGATTGCTTTAACCCATACATGGAATTTTTCATCTTGCATACCAACTCCTTCTTTCCCTTCATAGCAAATCCTTCTGGTTCTTTCATGTAGATTTATTCTTCCATATCCCCATGTAGGAATTTTGTCTTCACATCCATATGTTCTAATTCAAAATAAAAAATAGAAACAACAGATAAAATAAATCTAATATAAGTTTACTTGGAAACATGAGAAAAAATCTCACCAAAGTAAATTCCCTCAACCCGGGAATAACCTTTTTCTATGAGCCGAGCTTTGTATTTCTCCACTTTGCCTTATGCATTCAACTTATTTTTAAAAACTCATTTTATTCCAATGGTATTTATTATTGTTGACAACTCCACTAAATCCCAAGCCTCATTCTTGTCCAAGGCTTCCATTTCTTCAACCATGGCCTCTTCCCATAGTTTTCCATCCTATGAATATAGTGCTTCCCTAACATTTCTAGGATCATCATCAGTAATAGATAATAAATTTTTTGAATAGAAATAAAGTGGAGTATACCTTTTTGGTTGTCTTATTTCACGAACCGATCTCCTCAATACTGGAGTATGGGGATATTCTTCTAATTCTTATTATGTTGTAGAGTCTGATTCATAATCCTTCAACTCTAACTCTATTTTATCTAGTTCTTTCTTCCTTGGTATGAATTCCTATTTGACATAGTTTTTGATCTCCTTAAATACCACATCTTTGCTATACACTACCTTCTTATTTTATGGGTTCCAAATCTTATAACCTTTAAAACCATCATTATACCCAACAAAGATACACTTTTCAACCCTTTTATCTAGATTACTCTTGTTTTCCTTTGGAATTTGAACATAAGACTCACAATCAAATACCCTAAGATGTGTGAGAGAGGGTTTCTTACCAGTCAATACCCCGTGTGAATTCTTTTCATCCAGTGTTGATGAGGGTGATCGATTGATAAGGTACCATGTAGCACCCACTTCCTCTGCTAAAAATTCATGTCCTAACCCGACACCACTAAGAATGCACCTTTCTTTTTCCATCAGTGTCATGTTCATCCTTTCTGCATATCCATTCTGTTGAGGTGCATATGTAGTAGTCTTCTTCCTTTCTATACCACACTTCTTATAGAATCCTTCGAATTTATTTCCATAGAATTTTCCATCCTTATCCATTCTCAACACCTTAATTATTTTCTCTATTTGATTTTACAGAGGATGATTAAACTTTTTAAACCTATCAAAGACTTCAGATTTCTTCCTGAGCAAATATATCCAATAATTACTTGAGAATTCATCTATAAAAGAGACATAGTATGCAAATTTTCCTAGTGATGGAACTGACATAGGTCGAAACACATCACTGTGCACAAACTATAAAATTCCCTCTTCCCTCGTTGCACCAAAGGGGAATCTTACCCGATTTTGTTTCCCATATACGCAATGTTCATAGAAATCAAAATCAACAAAGAAGTTAGACATACCTTTATCATGTAGTAGCTGAAATCCCTTCTCTTTGATATGCGCCAGTCTTTGATGCAACAACATAGTTTTTTCTCTAGAGATTGTAGGAGTTTTTTCTTCTTTATATCCAATATCAGGAACAATGGAACTATTACACCCCTCAATAATAGTGCGTCCTTCTAGCTTATAAAGAGTTCCAATCTGGACTCCATTTAGAAACACCATTTCTCCTCAAATCATATTGTATTTTTCTTTTTCAAACACTAATTTTACCCATGCATCATCCATTTTTCTTACATATATCAAATTTCTTGCCAATCTTGGGATGTGTAGAACATGCGAGAGTGTTCTAACCCTTCCATCCATGAGCTTCAACATGACTTTTCATTGTCCTATGATATTCACTGTCAAGTCATCACCTAGGAAGACATCATCTCCATCATACCTTTAATACTCACAAAACCACTCCCTTTGAGGAGTCATATGAATGATACACCTAATTTATCCATCCATGCCTCATGATATTCATGTGCTCTTGAAGAATCCAAGTACATGTCCCCTCCTTCTTCCTTGGATTTTTTTTCTTCTGTAGAAGCAACATCTTCAGATACCTTTCCTCTCTCAACAATTTTTCATCTACATTTCTTCTTGTATTTATCCTCTTTTCCACATCTCCAACATACCTTTAGAAACTTTCCCAAAGATTTTGATCTTTCGTTAGATTTAGATCTCTGGTTTGAGGACTTAGATATATTTTTCTCCTAGGAGAATCCTCTTACAAATAATGCATCTGTGCTCTGTCCCTCCATTTTATTCTGCCTTATCTCTTCCAACAACAAGGATGATACCACATAATCAAAACATAAAATAGTTGTATTACTACCTATGGACACAACATGAATATCCCATGAGTCTAGTAAATAGAACAATAAACTAATACACTTGTCTTCATCAAAAATATTAATATCAACAGATAATAGATGACTTCCCACAGTATTGAAGGAATTTAGATGCTCTTTCACTGAATCTTCATCTTTCATCCTTGTCTTATACAACTTCTTCCACAAGAACAATTTATTTACCAGGGGCTTATACTGATACAAAGTCCCCAACTTATCCCATAATTCTTTGGATGTAGTTTCCCTGACACATTTAGTAATACTAAATCTAAGAGACACAACTAGATTGTGCTCTTTAGGTTTCGACCCAACTTTTTTCAGTATTCCACTAATGTTCCTGTAGGTGTAGTGCCTAGATGCACCATTATCCATTGATCTTTGTCTACCAACAGATCTTCCATCTTGAGCTTCCACAACTAAAAAAAATTCCCATTAAATTTATTTATCTCTATCTTCGAACAAATCACCATTTATTTTCACCTAAAGAATCAATACCATGGATCTCCCACTATAAGAAGACTTATCACAGACTCAGGCCAGACCCTTAGCCACAAAGTTGTTCCAATGAAGCCAATAATTTATCTTATACCAAATGTAGATTTTAACCTTGTACAAATATTTACCGCAAATAGATTCTAAATAAAAATAGAAAAGATGCATTGCCACAAACACATTACATAGGGATTTTACCCTAGAAACCCAAACTAGGAAAACCAACAACCTGTTTAGAGTGATTTTACCCTAGAAACCCAAACTAGGAAAACCAACAACCTGTTTAGAGTCGGACCTCTAATCTTCTATTCATTATTTTGTTTATTGCTTACAAGACAATATACATATAGGATCTCGCGACATCCAAAACCCTAATCCATTGACTTGGATTAGACAACAACCTAATTCCTTAACCAGAATTAGAAAACCATTGGAAAAAACCATGTATTGAAAAACCACCAAAAATGGATGCAAAAGACCATAAAAAATGGACCAATTTTTTTTTCCTTGGGGCCTCCAGCCCCCAAACTCTCACAACCCTCCTAGATCAGGGGTGATAAGCACCCGTCCATACCTTGTTTTCTCCCCTATAAATGTATAGTACATGGGATCAATTTTGCAAATAATATAACACATATCCAACACAAAATCCATTGAAACAGATTGTTGAACAAACATAAAATTCAGAACTACAAGCACATCCACCAAGGCTACCAAGATTACAAGTACAAAGAAAACAAGAACATTTTGGAAATGGTTCTTCTTCCATCAATGAATCGCCCTCTTTAGTAGGAAATAAAAGAACAAGAAGCATAAGGAAAACTTATGAGAAGAACAATGACATTGAGTAGCAAGCTCATTTTGCATTACTATCCTATCAACCAATCTTCTTTGATGAATAAGTAAAAGAGAAACATTCAGTAGAATACATGAATTAGGAAACTGAAGCCATATAAAGGAACGATTTGGGATCTTGTTATTCTGTCATCATAAAAATCCATCATAGGTGTCAATTGAGTGTACAAAACAAAGCTAAAGGAAAAAGTAAAAAGTAAATATTGAGAAGCATAAGGAAAGGCTAGTTTCCAAATGGTTCTCTCAAAATCTTGGTATAGACTATAGAGAAAGCTTGGTTCATGTAACAAGGTTAGAGACAATAAGGACCATTTTAGACACTACAACTCAAAACAAATGGAAAGTCTATTAGTTAGATGTAAATTCATTTGTTTTGAATGGCATACTGCAGGAGGAAGAGTATGTAGACAAGGCACCTAGTTTTGAAGTCAAGGGATAAGAGGATAAAGTGTATAAATTGAAGAAATCCTTGTATAGCTTGAAGAAAGCTCCAAACACTTGGTACGGTTGAATTGAATCTTACCAAATCAACAGTGGATTTAGTGGGAGCAGTAATGAGCCAACACTCTATACAAAATCAGAACAAGAAGGTAAAATACTCATATTTTCCCTTTATTTTGATGATATAATTTATACAGTTAATCTAATGTTAGAATAATTTAAATCTGCCATGAAAAATAGAGTTTGAGATGACTCATATTGAATTCATGAAATATTTTTTGGAAATTAAACTTGAGAAATCTGCCAACGGTATTTTTGTTTGTTGGGAAAAAGTGTGGTATAGACATTCTGAAAAGTTTTAGAAAAGATAAACACATACGATCAAAAACTCGTTGTTAGAACATGGATTAAACTGCAAATAAGAATGGATCTAAGAGAAGTAGTGGTGTTTAAAGAGACTATAGCACTAAAGCACAAACATGCTCCTTGAGAGCGATATAGGATCTGTCGATAATCTAATCAGATGATAGACCAATCACAAGGATCATCTATAAATAGGTATGAATCTAAGAGAAGTGGTCGTTTCTAATGACATTATAGCACTGAAGCACAATCACAGTCCATGAGAGAAAGCGAATATCTATGAATGATCTGATTAGATGATAGACCAATCACAACGATCATCTATAAATAGATTTTTTTCATGGACCAAATCAATAAACTCGAGTGTAGTTGGTTGCACCTATCCATGAAACATGGATATGGGATCCTTAAGTGGACATGGTCAACCACCATTTTAATTAGTCATCGACCCAAATACTTGGCTGACCCACTCAACCATCAAGGTGAAGTTTATGATGGAACCACATTTTCCAACACCCCCCCATGAACTCAACTTGGAGGAAAAAAAAATCAACAATGTTCCCCCCTAAATTTGTTCTGATGCAAAATTTGATCACAAGATGGTACAACAACACTCCTAAGGAAGTTTGATGACCATCAACATGGATTAAGGCCAAAAGAGAAGTCATCCATTGCAATATGGTTGAAAAAATATTGTACAAACATGGTCCTGGTCAGTTAGTGGACTAGAAAATAAGACAACACCAGTCGGTCAATCAGTTGACTAGACAAGAACACACCAATATAATCAGACTATTTTAACCCAACAATCTCTTCCAAGCTAGACTATCTTTGTATCAAGTACAATAAGTACAAGTACAATCCCCAACAACACAATCGAACATGGTTTGGCCAGTTTCATCAAATCCAAGCACATCGGTCGAGTTTACACATCAACAACTTCAATTACTCCCCCACTTAAAGAAATGAGGGATCAAAGCATCATCAATATATCTTTATCAAAACACTATTCCATGGAAAATATCTAGTCAAAACGTAATAGACAAATACACAATTGAAATCGTAGGTGACCAATATCCCAATCAAACTCGAGTCAAGTGTCAAGTTGGGTCGATCCTTTGGTCAACCACTGCAAAGGTAATGAAGAGGATAATTATACGTTCATACAACTAACGATAAATAATGATATGAACTCCTCCAACATCAGGTCAATCAATTCAAATGCAGACATGACCACTCATAAATCCAACCAGAGTCTATTATGGTAGTCAATACTAGCCCACAGTTCTCTCTTTCACATCTCTTCTGCAAATATTTGAAAACATGACTTCCATTTCATTGATTCTTATTCTTAGGAGGACATTAAAGAACATAGATATGTGTTGGTTCATGAAGAGATAAAGGCTCGGGTTCTAGTGTGAACATAGATATGTGTTGGTTGATCAAGAGATATAAGCTCAGGTTCTAGTGTGAACATAGATATGTGTTGGTTGATCAAGAGATATAGGCTTGTGTTCTAGTGTACTTGCAAGAGTAGAATGACCCTACTTGCAAGAGTAGAATGACCCAATATAGTAGCAGTAATGTCATCATCAATAATATTCTTATCTTCTGGCGTGATAGGAACCACCATCTCATCAATCGCTTTAGTAAATTTCTCTGCTGGTAAGTCAACCTTAACTCCACCTACAATGAACAAAATCTCCCCTTTTGTAAAAAGGGAAGTTGTAGGAAAGGAGGAAGCAACAACTTCATATCCAAGACCCATTCTTGGAGAGTTCATCTCAAGCATAGTAGGAGCTTCAACAATTGATGTGCACAAATTCGGTTCTCGGTAAGGCTATGTATGCACATATAGAATCACACATCCAACTGTTGAAGAAAAGAAAACACCAATCGATGGAGAACCTTCAATCAGCGAAATTTATGTTTTGAACAACAACCCGACAAGAAGACTCGATGGCAGATTTGAGAGTGTTCAAGGTCAACCAATCATGTGAGGACGTCCATAGATCAGTTCGATCAAGCCACCAAATGCTCACTCGTAGGTTACCAAGTTTGATGGTGATTTGAACGAACTTCCGACCACTAGTCGAGGAAGAACCGAGCCAAGGATAAACAATAGTTACATGAACTAGTTGAACTATCAAAGGGTTGGTCTTGGAGTTGGTTACACGGATATGAGTGAAATTTACACATCAAGTCGAGAAAGAAAGAGGAGGTCAGGTTTACTCCAGTCGAGGGTTTCGACCACGCCAATATTCAAGTCGGCTTGACAATATCCTTTATGAGTCCATTCTACGAGTCGAGTCGGAGCTCATGCTAGTCGATTCAAAGGATCGACATGCCTTTACAGTAGTCGAGTTAGGTTTTTTCGAAAATTACTCCAGTCGAGGGTTTCGACCACGCCAATATTCAAGTCGGCTTGACAATATCCTTTATGAGTCCATTCTACGAGTCGAGTCGGAGCTCATGCTAGTCGATTCAAAGGATCGACATGCCTTTACAGTAGTCGAGTTAGGTTTTTTCGAAAATTATTACATTGCCTCCTTAGTCGATGGCAGTCGACAATGCGCACACCAGTCAGAGACAAAAAAGTGGTCGAACCCTCCAATGGATGTTCTTCCACACTATTCGACGTCTGTTCAAGGATTTAGATCCATCCAAAAAAAGGAAAATATGCATATCGTGCGTGATGAGAGGTCAATATAGGGAATTCACGCATGATTCTAGTCGGTAGACATATACTTTCCCATTTAGTCGAGCAAGGAACACTAGGGCACAAAATCTAAAAAAAATCCAACCGAATTTAAGCAGCTCCAACAAATAAAGAACTCCGTGGATATAAATTAGAGAAATCCTTAGTTAATCCATATGGAAGGATTCAAAAAATGCTCAATAACCCATATCAATCCATTGAAAGTTCTTCACTCGAAAAGAACGAATTCAAAGATCAAACAGATTTAACATTACCTCATTTACATCCAAGTCTTCCTTTGTGATCTCAAGATCAAAGAACCAATAGCTCTGTAACCATGTTGGAACATGGATTAAACTATAGAGAAGAATGGATCCGAGAGAAGTGGTGGTGTCTAAAGACACCATATCACTGAAGAACCAACACGTTCCATGAGAGGGAGATCAGATGTCGCGATGATCTGATCAAATGATAGAATGATCATAAGGATTGTCTATAAATAGGTTTTGGTGATGAACCAAACCAATAAGCTCGAGTGTAGTCGACCACACCTGTCTATGAAACATTGATTGAGTTTCCTTAAGTGGACATGGTCAACCACCATTTTACTAGACGGTTGACCCAAAGACTTGGTCAACCAATTCAATCAACAAGGTGAGGTTTACAATGGAACCGCATGCTCCAACATTCTTATTGCACTAGTAACAAAATTGAGCAAACAAGATGAAGGATCAACAGTGGATTCAACCTTATATAAGAGGTTGGTAGGTAGTCTCATTTACCTTATTGCAACTAGACTTGATATAATGTTTGCAACAATGTTTTCTTCCATATTTATCCTGAAGGATTCTCACTCGAAAGTTGGAAATAGACTACTAAGGTATGTTGTAGGGACACTTAACTATGGTTTTTGGTACACAACTTATGAGGATTATTCACTTGCACGGTACATAAATAGATGACATGAAAAACACATCTGGTTATGTTTTTCATTTGGGTACCAATTATATTTTATGGGAATCGAGGAAATAGACCATAGTTGCAATATCTTCAGCAAAAACACAATATGTTGTTGCAACTTCAACATCATGTCAAGTAGTATGGCCATGTCAAGTAGTATGGATTGCATTCTCAAAGAATCACGTATTTCATAAGAAAAGAAAACACATTGACATATCATCTCGCATACATATTTAAAAAACCTTTAGGAAAATGTGTTTTTGAATTTCAAAGACAAAACTTGGGAATTGTAAGTGTTAATGAATGTAAGAGCTAAGATTAAAGGTAGTGTTAGAGTAATTTCTCTTATTTTGATCTCTTGTCTGGTTTAGTCGTAGTTAGACTTTAGTTAGACTTTATTTTACTTGTTCTTATTGCAGCTAGTTAGTGTTCCGTTGGATCAATTTTGTAATTTGTGTATTCTATTTAATACAGAGAAGGACACTGGAACCCCATGCTTATTTATGCATCTCCCTTTGGTTATCTGCCTTTCTAATTTGATCAAATATGCACGAGTGGAGAGTGCAAACCCTCAATCAGTGGGTCGAAAAGGGAGCAAAATAATCATAAGTGAGGAGTTTGGATATGAGAACCAAATTGACTTCATACACTATTTGAATTGAGAACTTCTATTGAACTTTTTATATGGTCTTAGGACCCAGTGTTCAAGAGGTATTAGGACCCAGTATTCATGATATTGAGTTGAGAATATACATATACATATCCATAATTCACACATTGTGATTTACCAACAATTTAGAATGGTTATCTTGATTATGACTAAGTTCAATATATATTCATAGTTCAACGATTTAGCAACAATTTCAAATAGTTATCTCAATGATAATTGTTAATATATCATTAAAATATAATATTATAATATTAGTAAATTACAAATAAACTTTATACTTTAACGTCGACATATTTATTTCTAAATTTACTCATCATTGAATTTGGAAAAATAGTGAGAAACAACCATGTTTTTAGAATAAATTTATCTTAAATCTTAAAAAATAAAAAATATAGAAAAATTTGAATTATAAAAATTCAACTATTTAAATATAATTTTTTTAATTAATATAGAAAAATTTGAATTATAAAAATTCAACTATTTAAATATAATTTTTTAATTAAATTTTAAGTAATATAAATTCTAAAATATATTAAAAATAATTAAAAACATAAAATGTTTAAATTATATCTTTTAAATATGAATTCAAAAAACATTACATAATTTTTTTTTTAATTATATAAAATAATCAAATATTTATTAAATTATATAAAATAATCAAATATTTGTTAGCATAAAATCTCCATATCTTTCTTTTCAATCTTGAAAATTGACACCTTTCAATTTCACCAGTTTATCATAAACAAACTTGTTATTTGATTGAGTATACCAAACTACATATGTTGACTTTATCGATGCAATGGAAGGGTACTTAACAGCCATATCTCCTTTAATCGCGATTTCCCACGACTCACGCAAATCTCATAAATAACAAATTCAACCTGGAGAACTACGTGAGTTCCAGACATTTTGTCTCCTCCAGCCAATAGACAATGGATTCAAATTGTCTTTTATTAGCTAATTGAGTGCCAGACTTTTTCTCTGCTATAGCCGAGAGACAATGAAATAAAATTGTCTTTTATTACCTCATGATATCCACCTCACCTGCTCACCAATGTGGATTGGACGCAACATTCAACTTCAATCAGGAATACCATATTCCAACTTCCCCTCATATCATATACACTCTCTTCTCTCAATGCGACACAAATACATCTCTGTCAACCAGTCCAAATCCCTCGAAAACCGTCTTACAGTAAAGATGATGTCGATGTCTTTGATAGATATGTATGAATGCAATATGCTTATCTCTATAGAGTGCAAAGAGTTTCCATCTCATTTTTCTTTGAACTTTTGCAAGAGGAATTTGATTTGAATGAACTTTTAGTATATACAATTTAAATATAAATTAAAGGTTAAAGGTTTTAGGAAATTATGATTTTTTCATGTGGTATTTGTGTGAAATATGGTGAGAAATTGTTAGATTAGTAGATTTGAGTGATTAATAAAAGTATTCATTTAATAGAACAACTAGACAACACCTTATATTAATGTCATTGCATTATACATTTTTCACTCATTAATCTTCATCCTGGTTAATCCTTCCCCACCTTAAAAATCACCATTATTTTTCTTGTTTAAAACTTACTTAAATTTGAGTGAACTTCCTCTTTTCTTTTTCTTAAAATATTTGGATGTTTACATGCATACTTCAATTAAATTACACCATCTTAATAAAAATATACATAACTATATTAAAATAGGTGTTTTCTAATTGTTTTAACAATTTTTTACGCAAATACTCCCTAAAAAAAATCCCAGAAAAAAATTTGTTTCTTAAAAAAATTAGACTACCATTATTAAAATACCTTGAATAATATATGTTCAAGTTTCAAAGAATTTAAAAATTCCCCACATAAATGCATGTGGTAAGGATAGATCGATCTGAATTATAAGTACTTCTATGCAGAAAAGTACTTCCAAGGATAGATGGATCTCAATTAGGAGTACTTCCATATACTTTTAATGATAACATTGTAACATTTACCATATGTAGGTGTTTGTGGGACTATCATTTAGTGGTTTTTTAGTTAGAAGGAAACTGAGCTCTCATTTGGTGGTCTCTTGTTTAGAACGAAGATATATAATTCAAAATGTTGTAAAGAAAAATAATTAAAACAACACTTCTGTAACGGATAATCTTAATTCGAATGTACAATTCGATTACGCTCGAGGTTTTAGAGCATATCATTCAAACATATGTAAAGGGAGGACAACCAAAATTTACCCTAAGTAAACTAGAAACAAACATATGGAACTTGAAACATAAACCTAACATTTGCTTTCTAGGTATATTATTTAAGTAAATGAAGGACAACAATTATATATATATATATATATATATATATATATATATATATAATATATATATATATATATATATATATATATATATATATATAACGTAAAACTTATACCTATTGATGGTTGGACGGCAATCCCCAATGAATTAAAACTTGAGACAACAGCTAATTCGTGCAAAACATCCACGAATTAACAGCTAAGGCACAACACACCCAACAAAATGAGGTTATAGATATCGATTAGTATAAATATATCAACACAAGCGCAAATGATTTTCAAAATAATTTTCCTCGAATTTAGGCTGAAAGTTGGGTGAAACAGTTTGCCTTATGATTTATATTTGTTACAATGACGTCCTCTTACATTTCATATAATAAGAGGGTCTGGATTTTTCGTTTTTCAAGTACTTACGTCCGCAAAGTGTATTCAAAACGCTCACAGTTTTTCAAGACGCCGTTTGTATAAGGAGAGTGGTTTTTCAAGTGCACGACACCTCGCGTCTCCAGCGCCCAAGGAACTGAACCCCTTCACTGACTGTCCAACCGCACATTTTTTCATAATATATTCTTATATTTTTTAAGCACAACCTATTGATCTTCACGAATAACCAACATCAGATAAACCTTCCTGTTCTCGTGAAATGTGAACTGCGTTTATGTCAATCGGGAACGTTCGCACATGCCAAAAAAACGTCTTATACTTGAAGACAAAAAAAAAGTCTTATGCAAAAACTTAACACTGGTATCGACCAATTTCGATTGAGAGTTGCAGCCAACGTGGATACATACATGCATCCAATTTGAGTTGCAGTAAAATAAAAGTCTTCAAAATGCAATGTGAATGTCATTGCTTACATCCTCTCCCATCTAGAGTATGAGTTTGAATGGAATGTATAAAAAAATGGAAAAAACATTAATATTAAATGTTACAGATTCAAATATAGGCATGTTTAGAGCGGTATTAGATAGCAAATGTTACAGATTCAAATATAGGCAGGTTTAGAGCCCTATTAGATGGTAAAGGGAGAAAAAGGTCAAGTTCCATTGCAGTAAGTAAATGATCCTAACACTTTAATTCATGTTAATACTTAATTTAATGGTATAGACAATTCATGTTAATACTCAACAAATGGTATAGAAAATATTTATATGAGTGTTTTTAAGCTATTATAATGTAATGAAGATTGGAATGTTATGATCATTGCTGTAGCTTTTTTATTTAAATGTGTTGAATTTTTAACTTTATTCTTAAAAATATCTAAGAAGAAATTGACTTTTAAATAATTATAATTTATAATATTAATGATTGAAATCAATTTTTATTTATTAAAACATAAAAAAAAAAATTTAATTTATTTTAACATTTTGAATATATGGCTAAAAATATTACATTAAATTTTTTGGTTTTCATGATTTACTAAATGATCAACCTTAATATTATTTCAATTATTTTGAAATTAAAATATATTATATAATATTATAAAATAATATGTTTTAAATATTTCACTTTCTTAATCTAAGGTCACATATTCTTTCACTATCTAATTTGAACTTCATTATCAAATTATCCATATTAATTTACTTTTAATAAAATGATTTCAAATCTTATAATATAATCTAATAATCATAAATAATTATTTAACAACAATCGTATATAAATAATAAATTTGATAGTAAAATGAATTATAATTTCATGTTCTAATAAGTATCTTATAAATAAACCCTAGATGGGATGACACAGAAGTAAAATTGGTGTTTGCCACATGTACAAGAGTCTCATGAGCTCGTCCTCTGCTCTACTCTCAAGGTTCCACATGATTGGTTATCTTTTTCGATTTCCAAGATTCTTCTTCCCTAGTGATAGTAACTTACCTTGTATTGTGTTAGTTCTGGATGTTTCATCCATTAGTTCAGGAAACAAATGCTCTCATGGGATACAAAGTCGGGTTGTCACAATCTATTTTTATGACCATTTTAGGCCTCTTTTGTGGGTTCTTGTGTGCTCAAAGGATTTTCCTACTAGGCGTAAAAGAGTCTGTAGAGTTCTTTCACGTTGATACACCACCAACCATTAAGGAAAATATTGAACTTGTAGAGTCTAATGTTCAATTTTCATTGACACTTCATCTAAAATGAGAAAGTAGACGGTGCAATTTCTCCATGGGTTTCATACATGGATGGTTCCAAAACGAGGGAGACGAAATATCATAAGTATGTGGACCTTTAATGGTAGATGAAATGAATGATGGGAAAGGTGTTGGTGGAGAGAAACAAAGCTTATAATGAAATCTTATCCTCCTCCAGCATGATGACATGCAACTGCAAATTAAAATGGTTGATTATAAAGTCCCTTTGTCAACTTAGAAAATGGAAGGATTAAACTTCTCCGAGTTGGGTGACACAAGTTCTTTAGGATGTTATTAATAATAACATTGTTTGATTTCTTTTAAGCTATGTTTAATTGTTCTTTTGTTTTTTTGTTATAGATGTAGCATGACTTTACCCTCTTTTTAGTCTAGGAGACAGGACAATGGTCTTTCATTTTTAGATACTTTAGTTTATGTGGTTGGTATAGTTTTTCTTTTTTAATTTGAAAATTTTCAACTAACTTATATATGAAAAAAAAATATTTAATCAAAATCATATTTAAATGAGTGTAATAATAAATGAATTATAAACATTTAATTATTATATAATATTTTAAATCTTATTTAATGATAAAAAAAAAAATTTTGAATATCATAGAATATTTTCAAATCTTATTTAATCATAAACAAAATAATTTTGAAGAATGAGATTATTATAATAAAAAATGATATATATATTTTTATTTTGTTAGATTATTAAATGTTTCTATATATAAAATTTAAAAATTATAATATTAGAATAATTAAATTGAATAAATAGAATAATTAAAATTGATTTTAGATGAATATTATAAACATTCTATGAATTGATGTGTTCTCTTTTAGATAAATTAAAAATATTTGTGAAGTGTATTAATATGTTAATTTTAATATTAAGGGTTTGTTCAATGTATTTGAACTAATTGATCAAGGTCATTCGTGGAGGTTGTAGTCATTCAAATCCATATATTTGTGAAGTTTATTAATATGTTAATTTTAATATTAAGGGTTTGTTTAATGTATTTGAACTAATTGACCAAGGCCATTCGTGGAGGTTGTAGTCATTCAAATCCATAAATACCTTGGAGTTTCGTAGGTGAGGAAATGCATGTAGAGTTTTTTTAAGAAAATTTTCCATGGAATATCTAAATGATATTGGAGTCAACCATCAACAATAAAAGTTTATAGTAATGCTAAGGGATTTTAATATATTGAAACATGTGACCCCCCTATTAATAATATGAATTTCATGGATGGTTTAACTAATTGAACTTGATGAAAGAATGTATATTTGGGTTATTGTAGTCAAGAAAATATAAATATCAAGTAGCATTAATATAATATTATTTAAAAAACTCGTGGTAGGTGTGCAAATATTTTTTACAATCTCGTAAGAAAAAATGTAACATATTGTGTATGGGGTATTCGGAAATATTTAGATAACCTGGTAGAAATGTATGCTCTCATGAGAGGTCTCATTCTACATAAGGATGACAATGCCATAACATTGATTGTGATACTTGATCCCTTGGTAATGATTAAAGATATATATGCTTGGTAAATCATCTCCATTGGATAACAATATCGTTGTAGTCATATCTCGAGCTAAAAGGCAAGAAATAATATTTTCTTACTATCACAGGAAGCCAAAAATCAACTTAGAAGAGGAGTTATAGGCCAAGAATACATCTAAATTAAACATAGGATATTATGAAAAAATGGGGTGCAATCTCTTTTTGACATCCCCTAAGGTTTTGGATGAATATTGCACCTCAAATAACCTTAACTCACTACATGATTCAACATCAAATATATCAAATCCATTGTATTGGTATGAGAGTATAAAAGACAACACTCATCCTCCCTTGCATGCGAGACTTAACCACAACTTTGATTATTTATCATGCATTAGTATGAATTTTCATTGATTATGGGATAACGGAACTTGGGAGGAAGGTAATTGGGTTCATTTACAATTTTAACATTCAAGTTTCAAGCCTCCTGATAAGTACTTTTTCTACATTAGGGTGGATTCTCTAGTATCCTAGTTGTCATATTTTAGATTTCAGACATTCTAAGGGATTTTGGTAAAAGTAGTTCATTTGGCCTCTTTATTATGGGTCTAGTACTCTGATTTCGATGTTAGAAAATTGAAACTATTTATTTGGAAGGTGATTTGGGATTTCGACCATTTCTCTCAACTCTGTTACTTGTTGGTCTTCTGTCCCTGTCCTCTTTTTTTATGGTCATTCCATTGGTAATTTTTGGTGAAGGGTCTTAGTACATATTTCATCCCACAAAGATCATACAAAGTGACTGTAGATTCCTCTAAAGTTTTATTGGAATGAGGATTTTATTCTGGTCTTTCAAATATATCCTAGTTTGGATTGTAGTATTCTATGTTCTCAGTGAAGCTATAGAGAAAAAATATGTTATGGAATTTAGAGTAACCCTAAGGAGACATGAGGAATACATATTCTAAGAGAAGCTCCATGTTCTTAGTTAGAACCAAAGTACATGAGAATAAAAACCATTATGTCTCTGAGCATGAATTCATCATGAATCGTTGGTTCAACAAAAGTAGAGGATTGACATTTTGGAAGATGAAATCTAGTATTTTGCAAAACTTTGCAGTAAATATCTACAAGGAATTTCTCTCCTTAGCCTTAAACAAGAAGACATTGGTCAACTTTTCTCAGGCTAAATTCATGCAAAAAGAGATGGTCCACTAGCTAAAAGAATTAATGGATATGAAGTAGAAACAATCTCCCCTCTTAGATTAATTTATGAAGAAACAACGTCTTCTATTAATTTTTATTCTTTTTAAATTCATTTGTATCTTAGGTGGTTTTGTCGAAAAATCTATTTGCAAGAAATAGTGGAATGTTTATTTTATGGTCTATTGTAAACTTCAATGTGTAGCATCAGATAGATGTTTAGTATTGGTTGTTGAAACTATACAACACTTTTTTTTATATATAATTGTTCTATCTTGGTTACAACCTTTTAGTATAATATAATACTTTCCTATTTCGGTTTATTTTTTAAAAAAATTGTCTTATTCAATGCATCACCAACGAATTCATTGATGCTTGGATTAGAAATAAGCTTGGGTGGGTCAAATTCTAAAGGAGGGCAGACATGGGCTATGGTTGTCAAGCCAATAGAAATCTTGACCAACGATGACATGACATAAAAATAATTCTTTCATGGGCCTTTAAACAACGTGAACAAATACAACTTTTATGACCCTAATATTCAATGGAGTCTTCCAAAATAAAATGACAATAGTGTTTTCATAAACACACATTCACTAATATATCATAGATTTTAAGACAACGTGAGAATATCTATTCAAACCAATATATGCATCTACAAATAAACATTCAACCATTGTTTTTGCAACCTAATCTTATTCAATGCATGACCAAAAGGATTATCATCCATGATTGAACTAGAAACAACATTTATGGGGTCAAAATTTGGAGGGTATACTAAGGCTATCACAATAAAACCAATATAAATATCAATCAATAGTAACATAATCTATTTCAATATGTCACCAAATGATTTTTCATATATGGGTTACGAAGAAGCTTGATTACATCAAAAACTGAAGGAGGGTAGACTTAAGCTATAGAAATTAAAGCAATATAATTCTCAACCAACAATGACAAGGCATAAAAAGTAATTATTTCACAAACCTTTAGATAAAATGAACAACTAGGAAAATTTTATAACTATAAGATGCAATTGCCACTTCCAAAATCAAATTACAGTAGTTTTTTCATCTGTTCATATTCACAAACATGTATCAGACTAAATTAAAATGGGACTCAATGAAAATCATATCACTATATGGGATGGGTCATGGATTCAATTCCTAGGCACTCTAATCTTCAACAAATTTAATATGCTTCCCTACCAAATGACTACCAAAAAAACAAATAATAAGAATACCATGGAACTCTAACAAAAAAAACACTAAACCGATACCAAGCCACTACGGCGAACATCAAGAAGAAGACTTGAAAGGCCAAAATACACTAGAACACCAAAAACAAAAATCCATGACAAAAGGCCAAACCCCACTAGACTAGTGACAAGAATACAATGGAATCCTAACAACAACACTACCACACAAACGTATGCACACTCAATCCACAAAGTTAAGATTGGACCAAATTTCAGACTAGCTTGAGACCACACAAAGTGCCTTGATGAAGAAAGGCCAAATTCCCATAGAACACCCATGAAACTCAATGCCACCACAATCCCTAACCATTTTCATAGTGGTTATGCCACCAAACCACTATTGAACGTATCCAAAACAAGATTCGAATTTCCAAACCCCATAATAACACTAGGAACTTGAGGATGAGTGCACGAAGTTGGTGGATGATAAAGTGGAAATGAGGTGAGAAGGAATGTGCACTCACGTGAATGCTTATTCTTTTCTAGTGTAATACCCCTAGGCCGAACCCCAACTGTAAATATAAATACAAATGTACTTAATTTGATGATATGTTTGATATCATTTTTTCATGCACCTTCAATGGTATAGTGCGTACATGTACTATGCACTAAAATGATGAAGTGTGCACATTCCAGGATACCGCATGCAACAAACTTAAGTGCGCATGATTTTTAGGCAAGAGAGTCTTTGTGTATATGTTGTGTTTTGAGGCTAGTGAGCCAGGATGAAGAAATGACAATATATCTGTAAATGTAAATGTAATCACACACAAATATTAATGAAAAACACATCATTGCGGAAGACCAACCAGGTAAAAGAGTATGGGGGACTAAAATCCACTAGTTAGGGAAAGGGGGATAAATTTTAAGTATAAGGGATAAGTTAGGGAGCTTAAGAAAAAAATGAATGTCATATTAATATTCCTTAAAGTATAAAGTATGGATAATTATTTTATCCTAACTTCTAAGGATGGGGACAAGTGGGCCAAAGTATTTCTCAACATGACAATTGTCAAGTTGGGAGCATGCATACATATAGCTTGGACTTAGTTCATTTTCCATCATTCCATCATCATT
>CBVK0101528097.1:0-14349 GCA_900067695.1 Picea abies | reverse complement strand
AAAGGTCACCATTCATCAAGACAGGTCTTGGCTACGAAAAAAAACAAAAGGCCTCGAGGGAGACGCAAGCACTAAGGTCACAAATCCATCAGAAAAAGAAAATGAAGAAAAGCCTAAAATATATGCTAATATTCTCAAAGGCTCCATCAACAATGAAAGAAGAAACAGGAAAGAAAAATATGACCAACAAAAACCTGATTCTTCTCACATGAACAACAAGAATGAGTTCAGAAGAATTTTTCCACCAAAAAGTCCTTTCACAACTTTTGTTTTTCTTGCAATAATTTTGGTCATAAATCACTATATTGTAGAGTTTATGCAAGAAGTGATAATGTGATATATAGAAATAGAGGTTCTTATAAGACCTCAGAGAATAATTATGGGAGCAACAAAACCAAAATTTCTCATGGGTTTGTTGATAGAAACTACAATTATTTTACTCCCCTACTTGATTACAATACTAAAAGTTATAAGTGCAATAACTATGGGCACATAGCACATGATTGTAGAAGTAGCATAATAAATTCTCCTACAAAAAATAGGTGAAAAGACACTCTTACCTATCATAAAGAAGAATACATAAAGGTGTGGAAAAGGAAGAAAGAAGAACTAAAGAAGGAGGAAATTGGAATTGCAATGTATGCTCAAGACAAAGGAAGTCAATGGTACATTGATAGTGGATGTTTGAAACACATGTTAGGGGATCGGAACAAATTTCTTACCCTAAAGGAATAAAAAAGAGGTAGTGTTACCTTTGGGGATAATGCTTCTGCAAGAATAATTAGAAAAGGTATCGTTAGTCTTGATAATGGAAAGACTAAAACACAAAATGTCTTGTATGTTAAAGGGTTAAAAAAAAATATTCTAAGTTTCAACCAAATGTGTGATCAAGGTTGTGACCTCACATTTCATTCTAAAGGATGTGAGATAAGGAAAGTAGGTTCAGGAAGATTAATGGAAAATGCAAACAGAACCCCAAGCAATGTATACATTCTTGATGAATTCAAAAGAGAAAAATTTTGTATGGGTCAAGTAAATGAAAGTTGGATATGGCATAGAAGGATGGGTCATATAAAATTTGACAATCTAGTAAAACTCAACAAGACACAAGAAGTAACAGATATGTTGTTGGGAGACCTCTTAGGACCTTGTAATAGTCATCATATATTATATATAGACACTACCATAACATAATATGTGAACACATGTACTAATGTAAGTAAATGTCTGTAGGGGATAAATGCATCTAACTGAGGATTAGTTGGAGCAGGTACAACCTCTCCAACCATCTCTCTTATGTATATATACTCACGAAAATGCAATAGAAAGGTGGTTGTTTAACCTTCCCACAAATACTTCTTGAGTACATGTGTGTTCTTGATGTGCTTCCTGATGTAGTCTCTCCTTGAATGCATGTTGTTATTCCCTGGACTACAACACTTTGGTTCTATTGTTATGTGACTTGAACTGAGACAATCTAGAAAATTGATCTTGGATGGAAGAATGGTTCTATATGCTCCTGGAATTGTTGCGTTAAAGAGTATCTTGGAGCAGCCTTTTTCCTATTGGGTGAGAGATGCACAAAAGAAGCCTCCACATATGAGGGATAGATCTCTATTGATTTGATGCTAAGTACAAGTGTGGAAAGAATATAATGATGGCCTCCATGGAGTGCCAATGATCTTGTTGTAGAAAATCATGCCAAAAGACTACGTGAATTTTGAAGAAAGACAGTGATCTTCGAAGATTTGTTCAAATGCCCAAGAAAATATGTTCATGAACATGGATGTTGTGACTGTTTGTGATGATGTTATGTGAAAAATTGTATAAAAATATATTTTCCACCACATCAATCGAGGAGACTCCTCCACTCAATTAAAGGTCGTTTGTATCATTATAAATCCTATGAATATATCACAATTTTTATGTAAATGAGAAAGTTATTAGTTGGTTGTAAGTTGGATAATTAGTGAGTTACCCATATAACTCTGAAAGTTGTAATGCAAGTCCTAATAAAAGAAAGATATTGCAAAGGTTCAATAAAATATTATGAAAATGAATGGAGAGAAATAGGAGTCATAAATCACATGGGTAACTAGACTATGTAATTCATCGTTCATCGTCCAGAGCCCTAGCCCCACATCATGCTTAAAAATCAACATGGTCACCAATCCCTCATTCCCATATCAATCTCCCTCGACATATATAAAGGTATTCGACCTCCAAAAACTAAACTCATGATGGAAATTTGGAGGATGTTGAAGGGTTTTTAGAGGTTAATGTTGATAAAGACCATGCTTTAGGTGGAGATTTGGAGGGTTTTTAGAGGTTAATGTTGATAAAGACCATGCTTTAGGTGGAGATTTGGAGGGTTTGTCGAGAAGAGATCCATTGCATAAATCTAATCCAGAACTTCTACATTCAAACAATACGTCAACCTTGTTGGATGTTAATGGTTATTGGAAAAAATATATATATATCATCCCGTAAAATCTTCTAATGGATGAGGGAAGGGGAATCCCCACCCACTACACGCTTTTCTCATGTTTATTTGTATGTTTCCTCGTCTAAAGAATTCGAAGATTTGGCTTATCAAGCTGTGTGTTACAATGCTTTTATTTTGGAACTACAATTTATGGAATCTTACAAGTAAAGGATAGTCGACTATGCCTCCACGGTGATATGGGATATGGTGGTCGTCGACTATGCTCGATCGTTGTGAAGAGCATATCGAGTCAACCGTAACCTAATTATCTTGTCGACATAATCATTTTTTCAATCTTCCTTCTTCTACTCCTGTTGCATGGAGAGCACGCAATGAAAATATGTGAAGTTATATATGAAAGAGTACATAGGTTACTACAAGGATCGACCAGCAAGGCATGTTATATTCAAGTTTGTTTGTCGAAAATGGCACATGGTTATTACAGAACGTTGGTCAAATTTGGTTGACTGATACATTTCATTCCTACATTATTTTGGTTGATTGAATGGGTATCTATTTTAATTGGGAGTCAATATGTCATGGCGTGATTTAATGGCTATGTCAATAGATTCATTTATGGAATACATGTTACATGACGAACAATCAAGTCTTGTCTATAGTTGAATCAATCAAGTCTAGTTTATAGTTGAGTCTAGTTGGAAAAGAAAATGAAATGAGAGTAATGTCGTTGATCTAGTCAGTTGATTGAGTCATTTGTTATGAGTTAAAAGTCAAGTTGAAATAGAAAGTAGGGGGTTATCCCCTCCATCTATGTAATGTAATTTAGTATTTAGTTGATGATATCGGTTCCTCACTTATGTAAGTCAATATTCAGTCGACAACACTTAGTTTATTTTGTAATGATCATGCAAAGTCATAATCAAGTCCTCATTCATGTAATATCAAAAGAAGACTATATATTTTCAGATACCAGAAAATCATAAAGACGCACATAAGTTTGACGAGTAGCAAAGTAGAGCAGTAAAGTAAAAGATTAAGCATTGATGATGAGAATTTTGGTAGTGGATAAAGGAATTCAAGAAAGAGACATCAAATCATGAGACACCACACACAAGAGATTAAAAGACAAGAAGATGGCACAAGAAATATTGAATTTATTAATCCCCCTGGTATAAAAGTTGCAAAATAGTTTCTGAGTTGAGACTTCATAAGCTAGAAAGTAGAGAAATGGTAGGTTGGTTGAAGCATGATGTTCCACCATAAGGTGTGTGCAGGGGAAATATGAGCACAGTTCGGGCTAAGAATTGCTTTGAAGGCATGATGATGCAACAAGAGAATCAAGAGAACCATTGTTGGGTGGGGTAGCTAAGCATTGGAGACTCACTAACTGCACAAGCATTTACTAGGTTGAACACAAAGGCTAAAGAGTAACAGGTCATTATTTATTTTCACACTTGCTCGAGACGAGCAAGGATTTGAGTGTGGGGGATATGTTGGGAGGCCTCTTAGGCCCTTGTAATAGTCATCATATATTATTTATAAGAAATAGACAAACTTGGAGGGGGGGGGGGTTGGGGCAGAATAAAAAATTGACATAGAAATTGAAGAAATATGAAAACAAGGATCATGATCTTGATGAAATAGAAAATTTTTTTATCATCCTAGACACTCAACTAGAAGAGGTAAAAAGGATAAATGAAGTGGTAAGAATCCAACTAAAGAAAAGGAAGAAACTTGCGAGAAGATAGAAGCTAAAATAGTTTCCTTGAGAAAGGAACTAGAGAAAATAATTGATTAATTGAATATAAGCCTGAATTTTGGAAATAGTATTGAAATATTAGATAATATTATTAGTTTCCAAGGTCATGATTCGTCAAGACATATCTTGGCTATGGAAAAACACAACGACATCCCTGGGGAGATGGAACCACTAAGGTCACAAATCCATTAGAAAAAGAAAATGAAGGAAAACCTAAAATCTATTCCAATATTCCAAAATCCTTTGTTAGCCATGAAAGAGAAAACATGAAATGAAATGATGACCAATATAAATATGTTTTTTCTCACAAGAATGAGTTCATAATATTTGTTCCACGAAGAAGACCTTTCAAAACTTGGTACCAAAATATCTTTGTTAGCTATTGTTTTTCTTGCAATAATTTCGGTCATAAAGAAATAGATTGTATAACTTATGAAAGAAGTGATCATGTGAGATATATAAATAGAGGTTGTTATAAAACCTAAAATAATAATTATGTGAGAAAAAAAACAAGAACTTCTCACGGTTTTGTTGATAGAAATTACAATTCATTTGCTCCCATAATTGATAACAATGTTGAACGTTATAAGTGTAATAAAAATGGGAACATAGAATGTTACTTTAGAAGAGTCATAATAAAGTATCCTAGAAACAATAGGGAATAAGATTCTCTTACCAAGCATAGAAAACAATACACAAAGGTGTGGAAAAGGAATCAGGAAGAACCAAAGATGGAAGAATGTGGACTTACAATGTGTGTTCAAGAAAAAGGAAGCCAATGGTACATTGACAACGTTTGTTAAAAACACATGACAAGGAATCATAATGAATTTCTTATCCTAAAGAAAAAAAAATGAGGAAGCGTTACCTTTGGGGATAACGTTTCTACAAGGATAGTTGGCAAAGGTTCCTTTAGTCTTGATAATGGAAAGACTAAAACACATAACTCCTTGTATGTTGAAGGGTTAAAATACAATCTTCTAAGTGTCATTCAAATGCGTTATCAAGGTTACAATCTCACATTTCATTATAAAGGATGTGAGATAAGAAAATAAGGTTTAGGAAGATTAGTGGAAAATGAAAATAGAACCATGAGGAATGTATACATTCACAATGAAGACAAAGGAGAAAAATGTTTTATGTGACAATTAGATGAAAGTTGGTTATGACATATAAGTATGGGTCATATAAACTTTCACAATATAGTAAAGCTCAACAAGAGATGATCAATAAGAGATATGACACAAATATCAAAACCTACAAACACTCTTTGCAAGTCATGTCGACATGTCAATCAAACAAGAGTTAGTTTCAAAGAAACTGATTACTCAACATAAAGTCCATTGGATCTTGTACATAGAGACATTTGTGGGCCATGTGAACACAAAATTTAAAAGGTGAGAGTTACTTATTGTTTCTTATTGATGATTACACAAGAATGACATGGGTTACATTTCTTGAAGAAAAATATTAAGCATTTGAGAAATTTAAAGCTTTCAATGCCCTAGTTGAAAATGAGACTTGTTTAAAAATCAAGTGCTTAAAATCATATAAAAGAGGTTAGTTTACATATTATCAATTTCATGATTTTGATGAGAATCATGGAATTAAGAGAAATTATTTGGTAGAAAGGAATCAATATCAAAATGGAGTTGTAGAAAGGAACAACATAAATGTACAACAAATGTCTATAACAATGATAAATGAAGCTAAACTACGAGACACCTTTTGGAGATAAATAGTGAACCCAATAGTCTACATTTTGAATAGAGCACAAATTAGAGTGAACATCAGCAAGACACCTTATGAATTATGGAAAGGTGGAGCAACTATAGTCAAATACTTCAAATTATTTGGGAGCAAGTGCTATATAAAGAGAAAGGAAGATAATTTAGGCAAGTTTGATTCTAGAACATATGAAGGTATTTTTCTTGGCTACGCATCTAGAAGCAAGGCCTACAAATGCTACAACAAAATATTGTGCAAGGTTGTATATAGTATTCATGTAAGAATGGATGAAGCAATACCTCAAAAGGAAAAGTCACAAACAAATGAAGATCGAGAGGAGACAATCTATATAGAATGAGAAAAGGAAGAAGAAAAGAAAGAACAAGAAGAAATAGAACTCCAATATCCAAAGACACCATCCATATTTGTTCAAAAGAATCATCTAGAAAATCATATTCTTGGTGATATAGATACAATAGTTCATACTAGAAGAAGATTGAACTTTTCTTTGCTATCTAAATTAAATCCCAAGAACTTTGTACAAACTAATGAAGATAAGCATTGGGTTAATGCTATGAAAGAAGAACTAAATCATATTGAAAAGAATGAGACATGGGAACTTGTGCCCAGACCAAAAGACAAGAATGTGATTGGTACCAAATGGGCCTTCGGAAACAAATTGGATGAATATGGACAAATAGTAAGAAATAAAGAGAAATTGGTTTATAAAGGATATGCTCAATTTGAAGGCATTGAATTTGAAGAAACATTTTCTCCAATTTCAATATTAGAAGTAATCATAATGTTTTTGGCATTTGTGTGTTTCAAGAACTTCAAATTCTATCAAATGGATGTCAAGTTAGCATTTCTAACTGGAAATTTAGAAGAAGAAGCATATATTGAACAACCAAAAGGATTTTAATTGTCAAAAAACAAATATCGTGTATGCAGACTAAAAAAAGAACTCCATGGACTAAAGCAAGCTCCCAGGGCTTGGTATTCAAGACTTGACAAATACCTACAACAACAAGGTTTCAAAAGAGGAGTTTCATACAACAATATTTACATCAAAACAGACAATGAAAATGTATTAAACATTTTGTTTTATGTGGATGATATCATATTTAGAAGCAGTCATGATAGAATGAGAAAAACGTTTGCAGAAGAAATGAAAAATGAATTTGAGATGTCAATGCTTGGAGAATTGACATTCTTTCTAGTGTTGCAAATTTCTCAATCCAGCCAAGGAATATTAATTTCTCAGAAAAATATATCAAGGAAGTGTTGAAGAAATTTTAAATGGAATAATGTGCACTTGTTAATACACCCATGATCACGGGATGTAAGTTGAGCAAAGATGTTGAATCTCCAGAAGAAATCAAACACTATATCATTCAATGATTGGCAACCTACTATATGCGACAGCATAAAGGCCAAACATCATGCAAGTAGTAGGATTGGTTGCAATATTTCAACTTGTAACATCCCCACTATAATCCCTAGTTTAATTAATGCTTATGTATATATAATGTGTGGCTACGGCCAAAGCGATGTACTGTTAATTGTATTTATATGTTTTAATAATAAAATGTGATGACGGATTCTAAGAAGACATGGATAGATATGGGGGCCAAATTAATCCACAAGAGAGGGGATATTCTAGGATAATGGCCAATAGGGGTCGAAGGGGGAATTAGGCATGTATTTTAATTCAACCCATTTTTCCTAAAACTACTATTTGCATATGAACCTTCTAATTTATGATTGAGTGTTCCCAAATCCAATTGTTGAATACATGTAAGAGGGTGGGTGTGAGTGATCACATACTAAATTTATTGGGCACATGGGTGTTGAGTACAATCAGCTTGGGGAAGTGTGTGAGTCAAGCAAGCAAGCCAAAGGGAGGAAATTTGTATGGGTTGGGACAACAATTTTACATGAGGACTTTTTGGGCATGAGGAGAAAGTAGAGAGCAAGAAAGAGAGCTTGGATATGGTGAAGCCATGGAGGGTGAATTCTAGAGCATGTTGAAGCATATTTAGAGCAAGTTGGATATGGAAAAATGAAGAGCCAAGTTTTCAAGCCTGAAGAGTGAACTCATGAGTGAGTTGCACTAAAACAACAAGTGTTTGATGTTGTTTGTTGGTAGTTTTTCCTAGGAGCAAGCTCCCTTGAGTTTCCAGCTGAGATATTCCTAGCTACATGTTCCAGAGAGGCCCTGATAAATGAATGGGATGCCCGAGGGACTGAAATTAGTGAAGGGGTGCATTCCTTGGGTTCATCGGGTCAAGAAGAAGAGAGCTGGTGGAAAATCAGGATAGTTGTAGGAAGATACCAGTGGGTTGTGAGTTTTATGAGTTGTGAGTGGATTGTGAGCGACCACCCTCTTTTTTGGATTACTATCCTTAGCTCATGGGTGACTGGATATTATTATTTGGAACAGTCGGTCTATGGTTGGGTGGAATGTTCGTCCCAAGTAGCTAGTTGCACAACCATTGTTAAAAGATAAGTGTTTATCTATTTTTTTTCTTGTATTTATGAGTTAAATTGCTTTGCATGATCTATGTAAATAGCAATGATTTATATGTTGTTGTAATGAACTATTTACTACATTCATGTGTGTATTTAGCATGTCATGGATGCATGTATTTTATGGTTATAGGAAATAGCTAAATATAGTTGTAATGTTGTAGCTGAAATCTACATGAAATCAGTTAGTTGTAAAGGCAATTAATTTAATTAGCAGAAATTTTTAATTTTATGTGTATTCAGCACCGTAATGTCCCTCGGTTGGGCTAGGGGAAATTACATTATGGTATTAGAGCCTATGGTTCAAACACCGATATTGTATGGGACAAAACGGTTTTGAATTGGTCAAATTCGTTGTTGCAGACTTGTCTATGATGGATTTGGGGAAAAACAGAGAAAAATTGGAGCGAAATTCCCCAAATTCATGACTAAACTCAAGTTTAAAGGAGTCGGGTTGTTCTAAGAGAAATTTAATGAAGAAAATCCGCAAGTTACAAGGCTTAATTCGACCTCAAAGGTCAAAAATCCGAGTTTTAATGGTTGTTATAGAGTTGCAGACAATTTGGTAAATTGACAGTCGAGATCGTATTTGATCTCAAGATCAACAATCGAGATTCACTTTGATAAATTTAAAAATTCATAATGCTTTTGTCATAAGGTTGAGAAAATTAACAAGAATGATTCATTTCAAGGGTTTTTGAAATGGATCAGATCGACGGTCAAGGTTCATCGATGAAGTTGGGTGAAGTTCAGAAAATCAACGATTCAGGGAATTTCGATTGGAAGATCGACAATCTAGATCAATAAGAGAAATGTCAAAAAAATTCTAAGTGTTGAAGTTCACCGAGAAAAATCATCGATGGTCAGTCGGGTCAGCCAAAATGGAAAAAAGTTTGGTTTGGCCAGATGACATCTCTCACTGTCGATGGCCAATAGTCAAGTGTTTTCTGAATCCAGCGAAGTGTTTTCAATTTCCAATGTAGATCATCGATGGTCAGGCATCGGTCGACTCAACAAAGTGTTTTGAATGTGCAATAGAAACGGTCGATGGGCTGATGGACTGATGTTCAGGCATCGACCAAATTTGGAAAGATGTTCGGGTCATCCAAGAGAATCAGTCGATGGTCGATAGATGGAAGAAGTTGATGATGTGTCATTCCACATCAGCATCCACATTTCATGCCACATCATCATCCATGTGTGTTGTCACATTAGCCAAGTTGACACCTCAAGATGACATGTCATGCCATGTTAGTATCCACATGTCATGTCGCGTCGGTCAACAACTATGGTTGATGGAAAGCAGTCGGGTTAGCCAAATTGAGGAAGTGTTTTGGTCAGTCATCAGGGGTCGTAGATCGTCGATGGGTTGATGGTTAAGCGTCAATAGAATCAGTAAGAAGTTCCATTTTTTTATGAATATCATCGATTGCCAACGGTCTGATCAGTTGGTTTAGAGTTGTATGCAAATCAAACATTAGGGAGTTGGGTCGACGGCCAATGGTCGAGTCGACAGTTTGGGGAAAGTGTTTTGCCATTAAAAGGAGAATGTTGGTAGTCAATGGTCAATGGAGCGAAAATCAACGACTCATATTTCATATGATTTGAGATCGATGACTCAGATTTAAAAGGCTAATACAATAGTAAAATAGTCAATTTTATGTGAAACTATGTGGTTTTTGAAGGTCATTAACTTACAGGGCGATTTTGACCCTAAAAAAAAAAATTAGCCAATCAAAACCCACATGAATAGGTACCAAGGAACACTATGTATTTGTAGCTCAAATAAAATAGCTCGAGGATATATTTCCAATGAGCTAAATTATTCTTAAAATGGAGCTCGTATGAGAAAGTTACAGCCAAAACCGTAAGGGTAAAATTTTGGCACCAGATTTCTTCTGGAAAGCATAACACCATGCCCAGATGCTTGTTTGGGGCATAGGAGCACTCAATGGAAATATTATGATCCATAGAGTCCATCGATGGAGTTATATTTTGGATATGGGTACCTGAAAATGTGCTAGAAGTGAAAGAAGACACATGTAGCATACATGGATAAATTGGGTAAAACAGCCTAAACTTCTTCAGACCATAACTTTCAGCTCGAAGCTCAGATTTGAGAAAACGAACAGTCATTGGAAAGGTCTTGAGAAGAATACATCTGTTACCCCAGAATTTTGATTCGAGCAATAAAATTTCTTAGAAATTAATAAAGATATTTATGTAGCAGTAAAAGAATGAAAATTGCAGCATGTAAATGTTGTAAGTTTTCGCTCAAAACTCATATTGAGGCATGAGTACAGCCATTGGAAAGTTGTTTCAGAGAGGAAAGAATATAAGGAATCAAAATTTGAATTGGTTCAATGTGTCCATAATAAATTGATAAATAAATAATCTATATTGCATAATAAATAAATAAAGGTTTTATGCTATGCATGTTTCTAACAGTAATTATTGCATGCACATTTATTGCAGAATTAGAGGTACAAGAAAGAAACTTTGGTTCTTATATGAGGACTAGGGTTATGATGCTCAGGGATATTATAACCATGGGGAAGAGATTATAGGTCTGCATGTCAGCATGGGTAATACTGATATAGTTTCAAATGGAAGAAGAGACGGGAAGGAGCCTGTAACTATGAGAAGCCTACATAGGGAAGTGCAAAGCTATAGAGATGATAATGAAAGGATTATGAAGGATCAGGAAGAGATACTTCAGAGATTAAATATGTTGCATAAAAAAGTGAACAAGGACTCTGGAACCAGGCAAGTAGTTATTACTAGACAAGTGTCAGCCTCTAGATCCCATAACAAAAAAGATGATCATAGAAATGATAAGAAATCTAGAAGCATGAGCAAGCACCATCACTCTCCAAATAAATCAACCAGAAAAACTCATGCAAGTTTAGGGCCAAGGAGAAGCCCAAGTGTGTCTCTTTTTCAGAGGAAAAGAAGAAGGGATTGAAGAATACATCTTGCAAGGTGATCTCATGAAGATTAAACCACCAAATTTCAATGGTGAGCACAGGAAGGGACAATAGGTTGAGGCCTGGATTTTGGAAATGAAGAAATATTTCTAGTTGCATGATTACCCCTCATGTGTAGAGGCTATAATTTTGACCTATCACTTGCAAGGAAAGGTATCCATGTGGTGAGATCATCTTAAGCAAGCCAGGAACCTTGATGAGAAGAGGATCTCGTGGAGGTAGTTCAAAGGATATTTCCAAGAGAAATATTTTTTCAATCATTATTATGAAAGAAAGATGAAAGAGTTCTTTGAACTCAAGTTGGGAACCATGAAAATAGACGAATATGAAAAGAGGTTTTTTGAATTGTTGAAGTATGTTGACTGAACATCAAGGATGAGAAACTTAAAATTTCAATGTTTATAAGTGGGTTACCCTCCTTTTGTAGTGACAAGATTCAATATGATAACGCCAATACCTTAGAGGAAACCATAAGGATATCAAGGCATATTTATGAGAAAAGAAGAGGAAGGCCAATTTTCCAAAAGGCTTGGAATGAAAAGATGAAGGGAAAAAGGATCATAGGAAGAAAGGTTTTAAACCACCCTTTTTCAAGAATAACTCCCAAGAAAAATAGTAAGATCAATTAGCCAAAAATGAACACAAGACTACAGATTCATTTGGGAAAAGGCCAAGGTAGAAACCTGTACAATGTTGGGGATGTGAGGGAAATCATTTATATAGGAACTGCACTCACAAAGGAGAAAGAATGTGGATTTTCCACAACATTCAAGAAGTTGAAACAGTGGAAGACATGGGAGGAAACATGCCAGGGATTTATGCAATCTTGGACAACAAGTAGGAAGAATATCAATACCCCGCGATTGAAGTGGAAGGTAAGATTGATAACCATCCCATAGAAATTTTAATTGATTCTGGAGCTATCCATAGTTACATAACATAGAAATTTTAATTGATTCTGGAGCTATCCATAGTTACATAAATGCTAACATTGTTGAAATATTTCACTTGCAAAGGAGTAAGAATAATAAATCTTCGTTATTTCAGTTAGCCATCGGGACTAAGAGGAAAATCAATGAGTTGGTTAAATATTGTCCGATAGAATGAATGGGCTCAACACAAAAGTAGATGTAAACACCATACCATTGGGTTCATATGATTTTCTAATTGTCATGGATTGGTTGGAAAAACACCATGTTGTTCTAGATTGGTATAACAAGGAAATCACATGTCCTGATGAGGATGGGCAGCAAGGAAAGTTTCAAGGCATTCCAAGAGTTGTATTTGTTAGAGAGATTTCAGCTATGCATTTAAAAAAATAATTTAGGAAAGGATGTCATATTTTTGCAGTCCCTTTGGAAGAGGCATCCATAGATAAAGTGGAAAGCATTGAAGACCATCCAGTCTTGAGGGATTTTGAAGATTTTTTTAGAGAAATCCCATGGTTACCACCAAATAGACATTTATTTCTCTATTGATTTGGTGCCAAGAGTTTCCTTAGTGTCCAAGATGCCATACAGAATGGGCACACCAAAATTGAAAGAGTTGCAGATGCAACTTGTAGAGCTGTTAAAGAAGAGGTACATACACCCAATTTTTTCACCTTGGGGAGACCCAATTCTTTTTCTAAAGAAGAAGGATGGAAATTTGAGGATGTGTATTGATTTCCGACAGTTGAACAAGGTCACAATAAAGAACAAGTATCATTTTCCAAGAATTGATGATCTGTTTCATCAGATGAAAGGTACAAGAATATTTTATGAGATTGAATTGAGATCAGGATATCATCAAGTAAGGATAAAAGAAGAAGACATCAGCAAGACAACATTCAGAACAATATATGGGCTTTATGAATTTACGATGGTTCCTTTTGGACTATCAAATTCCCTGGAAATTTTTATGTGTCTGATGAATGGAGTGTTCAAGGAGTACCTGGACAAGTTTGTGATTGTGTTCCTAGATGACATACTTGTCTACTCTAAGTAAGAAAATGAACATGAGCAACATTTAAGAATGGTGTTGTAAGTTTTAAGAGAGCATAAAGTGTATGCTAAGCTAAGTAACTACATCTTTTATCAAAAGAAGATTAACTACTTGGAGCATATTATTTCAGTGGAAGGGATAGCAGTGGATCTTGAGAAGATAGAGGCCATTAGAGGATGAACAATGTCAAATAATGTGACAGAGGTCAGATCATTCATGGGTCTTACCAGTTATTACCGAAGATTTATAAAAGGGCTCTCAAAGATTGCAAGTCCAATCACTTATTTGCAAAAGAATGGAGTGAAATTTGAATGGACACCCAAGTGTGAAGACAAATTTCATTAGCTTAAACACATATTGACAAGTGCACCAATATTGAATATTTCAAATCAAAACGAAGATTTTGCTATGTGCACCAATGCATGCAAGGAAATGCTCGGTGGATTCCTCAGTCAAAAGGATCATGTGGTATGCTATGAGTCCAGAAAATTAAAAGAATCATGTGGTATGCTATGAGTCCAGAAAATTAAAAGAGCATGAAAGAAATGATGTTATCCATTATCTATATTTAGAAACAATTGTACAAGCATTAAAAATGTGGAAACATTTCCTCGTAGGTAATAAATTCGAGCTAAGGACAGACCACTATGGTCTGAAACATTTTTTTGGACAGCCAACACTAAATGCCAAACAAGATGGATGGCTAGAATTTCTGAGTGAATATGACTTTGAAATTAATCATATAAAGGGTAAGGAAAATCAAGTGGTTGATTCACTCAACAGGAGAGCTCGTGAAGTGCATATTTCATCCATCAGCATGTACAGGATAGATCCCAAAGACAAAATTGTTGCAGTAGCAAATTCAAATCAAAATTATTTAAAAAAAAAAAAAGATATTACAGCAAGGTAATTTTCAG
>CBVK0101528096.1:0-20205 GCA_900067695.1 Picea abies | reverse complement strand
TATCGGGCCTCATTGAAAATGAGTCCATTTGAAGCATTGTATGGCAGAAAGTGTAACATGCCAATGAGTTGGGATAATCTAGAAAACAGAGAAATTGTTGGGCCATATTTGTTAAAACAAATGGAAGAGCAGATGGCAAAGATAAAGCAAGAAATAAAGGCCTCCATTGATAGTCAGAAAACCTATACAGACAAGAATAGGGTGTTTAGAGATTTCAAAGTGGGAGAACATGTGTTCTTAAAAGTGAAGGCAAAGATAAGTTCGCTAAGATTAGGAAGTTGCCGAAAGTTGCCAGCGAGATATTGTGGTCCTTTGAAAATATTAGAAAATATAGGTTCAATTGCATACATGCTAGCATTGTTTTCATCCACGAGAGTGCATAATGTATTATATGTGTCATTATTAAAGAAATGTGTGCCTGAACCTAACCACATAATTGATTGGAATGTGATCCAGGTGGAGCACGAAGGATATTTCCAAGTGGAACAAGTATGCATCATGGATTGGAAAGTCAAATTGCTCAAGAAAAAAACCATAAGGATGGTAAAGGTTCAATAGACATGCTACAGTCCTGAAGAAGCTACATGGGATCATGAAGAAAACATGTGGGAAGAATACCCACAAAGTTTTTACAATTTTGAAGAAAACATAATGCAAGACTCCATTTTAAACAGCTAGAGTTATGAAACCACATCTCAGAGTCCTAGCCAACTGTGTTGGGGACCTTGATAAAAGAATGGCTCATTCCTTGGGTTAATATTGATAAACGAATGGTACATCTCTTGGTTTAACCCTGATAAACAAGTGGTGCATTTCTTGGGTCAGTGAGTTGAGATGAACATGAGATTATGGTTGGAACTACTGTTGGAGTTGTGAAATTTCATAATTGTTTTGTGACGCAAATTTTCATATATGTATATCAGCATAGTGTGCACTAAGGAAGGGGCACAATTGTAGGGGAGGGATAATGTAACATACCCACTATAATCCTTAGTTTAATTAATTCTTATGTATATATAATGTGTGGTTATGGCCAAAGCGATGTAATGTGAATTGTATTTCTGTGTTTTAATAATAAAATCTGATGTTAGATGCTAAGGGGACATGGATAGAGATGGGGGTTGAATTAATCCACAAGAGAGGGGAGAGTCTAGGATAATGTCCAAGAGGGGTCCAAGGGGGAATTACTCATGTATATTAATTTAACCTATTTTTCCTAAAATTGTTATTTGTATATGAGCCTTCTAATTTATAATTGAGTGTTCCCAAAGCCAATCATTGAATACATGTAAGAAGGTAGGTTTGAGTGGTCACATCCCAAAGTTATCAAGCACATGGGGGTTGAGTAAAATCATCTTGGGGAAGTGTGTGAGTCAAGAAAGAAAGTCAAAGGGAGGAAATTCATATGGGTTGGGACAACAATTTTACACAAAGAGTTTTTGGGCATGAGGAGCAAGTAGAGAGAAAGAAAGAGAGCTAGGAGCTGGTGTAGCCATGGAGGGCGAATTCTAGAGAATGATGGAGCGTATTTGGAGTGAATTGGAGCTGTAAAACTTAAGAGTCAAGTTTTCATATATGAAGAGTGAACTCTTGAGTGAGTTGAACTAAAACAACAAGTGTTTTTTGTTGTTTGTTGGTAGTTTTTCCTAGCAGCAAGCTCCCTTGAGTTCCCAGCTGAGAGATTCCTAACTACTTGTGCCATAGAGGCCCTAATAAATGAATGGGATGCCTGAGGGACTAATATCAATGAAGGGGTACATTCCTTGGGTTGGGTAGGTTAAGAGGAAGAGAGCTAGTGGAAAATTGGGATAGTTTTAGGAAGATACCAGTGGGTTGTGAGTTTTATGAGTTGTGAGTGGACTATGAGAGACCACCCTCTTTTGTGGATTACTAGCCTCAACTCGGGGGTGACTGGATTTTGAGATTTGGAATAGTCATTCTATGGTTAGGTGGAATGTCCATCCCAAGAAGTTGGTTGCACAACAAATTTAAAAGATTAGTGTTTGATCCATCTTATGTCTTGTATTTATGAGTTAAATTGTTTTTCATGATCTATGTGTATGATAAAGATTATATGTTGTTGTGTTGAGTTGCTTAGTTTCATTTCATGTCTAAATTAGAGTGTTTTAGATGCATCTAAATAACGGTAATGGTTAGCAATTAAATTAAATCTGGTTGTAATTCGTACTTGTAAGCTATAGGAAATTAATTAGCTAGCATAAATTTCATTTTTAGGAGTATCCCACATCATAATGTCCCTCGGTTGGGTTGGGGGACATTACAAAATAGTATAGAACAAATCTCTCTCGAAATAGTATCTCCTAGCTCACTTGATGAAAAAGAATACTATGAGAAGTGAAAATCTTTGATAAGATTGAGTTCTTCCACATCATTCGACATCATAACCCAATTGCAAACTATCAAGCAAGTTTGGGTGCTGGATTAATTTTGGGTTTATGTCAAATAAAAAGAGGGGAGCTCCTTTCATCTCCCCTAATAGTGTAACATTATATATGATGAGGGATTCCTTAGGCATCCCCTTAGTAGACATCACTCTATTGAATTGGCAAGTATTAATGAATTGATAGTGTAACATTACTTGCCCCCAACTCTCTCTTGCACAAAACATTATGAATTGCATGGTGGTTATGTTTGGTGATAAGAGTGAGTTATATCATCAGGATAGGTATCGTTTTAAATTTGTCTTTGGTGTATGGTGTTTCATTGTTTTGGCTTTGTTGTCTCCAAGCATACATTCAACATTTGGTGACTTAGGAATAGAGGGAGCTCCTCTCTCTCAGTTCTAAGTCTATGCCCGTATATTTTTGTTAGGCTCGGTCATGACACTATTTCTTTGTTAACCCAGTTCGGGATGGTGCATTGTCGTTGTAGCAAGGGATTCGATATCCTTTGTGAGTTGGGTAAATTAAGGGGCTTAAGAAGTGCATGAAGGACGTGGAAGAAGCATAGCATTATATTGTCAATGCTAGGATTAGGTGGGAAAAGTGACAGATGATGTTTGAATAGGAAACCTAGAACAACAATGAAACTTGAGATAATTTTGTTATGTATAAAAAGAGACATGTGGTGGATTTGAGAGATTGCAAGAGGAGGTCAATGTGTATATGGGGGTCCAACATAATAAATATTTGAAGGTATCTATCCAAATTGACTCAATAAAACAATGAATGGAGTGCATTGTGTCTCACCTTGGTAATCTAGACAATGTGGTTAATCCCCCCTCTCATTTAGACTCTTCCCCCTCGACAAATTCTACTCGGACCTCTAAGGAACATCTGCAAATGCCCAAGTTACAAGTGGAAGAAGGTAGTGTTTTTCAAGATATCAAGGAAAATATTTGCAAGGCTCCGGAAATGACAACTACAAAGAAACATTGGTTAGTAGAAGCCTAGGAGAAACCGATCAACTAATATTTTATTTCCTTCTTAATTTATGTTTTTTCAAGTAGTTTGTTTGCTCCAACAATATGTACAATAGTATACTTGCTAGGATAGAATAGGGATTTTTGAGATTATAGACCCTTAAGGGAAGAACTTGGTTCAATTTCACATTTTGAACTTATGGCATCAACCTGAATTTTGTATTTTCTCCTAGTTGCTTGGCTATGCTACAACCCTCCTTTTTAATAATTTTTTTTATCTATTATTGTTAAAAAAATAATAATTAACCAAGCATTGTATAATTAATGTGCACATTGTTTTGTTGAAGATAAACCTACTTGGAAGGTTCCAAACGTTAAGAAAGATAAAAATCAACACAAGAACCCATATATTTAAATACAAAACATACAGTGAAAGCAAATTAGAACCTTATACTTCAATTTTTCTTCTATTTAAGTTTGAACTAAGACCCAATATCCTAAAACTAGATTGACAATCAAGACCCAAAATCAAAGCAAGAAAAGTCAAACAAGTTCAAATCAAGGAGCATTCATATTTTAGTAATCTCCTCAACTAATTGAGCACAATAAATTTCTCTACACTTTGAAACCAGTTACTTTCGAATCATGATATATAAGGATGGGGATGAGGGATATAGATTAAAACATATATCATGAGGGTGGGGGTGAGGGGAAATATAGAGTAAAACATACCATGAGAGTGGGGGAAAATATAGAGTAAAACATAATATGTTTTACTATATATTTCCCACCATCTCCATCCTATGTTTTACTCTATATTTCCCTTCATCCCTACCATCATATATGTTTTACTCTATATTTCCCTGCACCCTCACCCTCATATACTTTTATACTCATATTACTTCAAAATGATGAAAACGTGTCTTTCATTTTACAATTCTAGAAGTTTAAACCAACAAAACATTACAAAATTTAGATGTTGAACAAAAGTGAAGAGAACCTCTTCACCTCTTCAAAACTATCACAAAAGGTGAAAGACAAATAATTTAAAAAAAACACACACAACCAAAAAAAACTGATTAAAAAGATAGGACTCACAAATTGAAAATACAATGCCTCATACCTCAAACTCAAACCCTTTTATAAATCTGCATCATTTGCATGCAATATAAACCATAAAATCTCAACATATAATTGAGATTTCATCATATGGTAATAAGTTTCATTCTTTTAATGCAATCTTAGAGAAAGTAAGGCCATAAAGTACTTGTTGATCTTCCCACCGCAAAAGCATTAGCCAAGGCAGGGCTCAATCGATCTCACAAGTATATTAAGGGGATCTGCCGGGTGAGGGGTACCGATCATACATGCATCCAAGTGCCTTGCAATATGTATATATTTTTCATTCCAAATTTGGGAACATTTTAGTTTTTTTTTTTCTATAATGTATATAAATGTTAATATTTTTCAAATAAATAATAAAATTAGATAATAGTTAAAAAAATGATATTTTTCATTTAAAAATGATATTTTTCATTTAAAAATAATATTTAAAAAAAAATGTTAAAAATAAATAAATAATGTAAAAACTGATTCTATCTCTGCCCGTTACATCGAGATTTTCGATAGAAAGTCATCTTCAGTGCCCATCAAGATTTTCTATAGAAAGTCATCTTTAACTAAAGAAACTTTAAACATTATAAAAAAACATGTTAAGGGTTTGTATAATTTGTTCAGAATTATGAAAACTAGGGATCAAAGCATAAATGTTTTTATAAAAGAATAGTAATAAAAATGAAACCATAAAATTTCATGGTTTTATATATTTTAAGTAGTCAATATAAATTTATAATAAAGATTTTAATAAAAATATAATAATAATAATGGATTTCAATTCAGATTAAAATTTATGAGTTTAAATTTAGAAGGGGTAGAGTATGTATATCTTTGTAGATTTTAATAGTCAAATATTTGATGTAAATTGCATATTGAATATTGCCAAACTTTTTACTAAATGATTATTTTTCTGTCATATTTATCCAAATTATTAGATCTACATATTTGAATAATTATTTCTGTGTGTCTCTAGGTTTTTCAACATATTGAATCTATTTCTACATTCAAAAATAAATTTTAAACAACAAAAAATAATAATTTAGTACAAACAGATCTTAAAACAATTAAACAATGTTGAAACAAGTAATTACACATCTTTTTTTTTTACTTACCCTCTTAACACAAAAAGCATTTCTAAAAACAATAAATAAAATAAAATAAAAAACGGCCAAACAATGTTAACCCATATCCCAATGATGACAGGCTATCGACAAGCGGTGTATATACGAAGAGCTCCAATAATGTATATCTGTCCATGTGAAGAGATAAGACGGTGTATATATACAGTACACTTATGTTGTAATCATTGGAATATGTGCATAAACTGTCCGATGCTTATTCCTCGCCGTGATTCCGCTGTATGAGTATATACTTCTGTAACCACTTATTCTCTAAAGAGTCAACGGAACCTGGACATCTTTTTTAACCAGAAGACCCGGAAGAGCAGGTCTGTTGCTACTATTATTAATCATTAGTTGTTTTTCCGATCACAATTTATTTATTGAGTTAGTGATCAATTCCTATAATAATTAATATGCAGTATGTGGAACCGTGTCCGTGGACTTAGGGTTGCACTGTTTTGAAAAGCTCACTTCATCTTCGGTTTCTTCCCAAAAACCTAAAAACCTGTTTTCTTATATATTACAGAGAGATTCACTTCTCTGGACATTCGGACCCATTCCAAAGAAAAGGAATAACTGCAGGGACAAGTTCAGAGAGATCATGTGCTGTAACAGAAGGCATTTATTTCGTGAAGAATGAAACGTCATCCTGAAGATTTCCAGAGCTGAACAACCACTAGAGACGAGTAGCGTAAGTAAAAGGGAAGTGGGTATTTTCAGTCAAACCTCACATTCATCGGACATAGCGTGTGTTTTTCAAACAAGTCATGTGCTGTGTCGTGTGTTTCTGGTAAGACTTGCCGTGGCCCATTCGGAATCGTAGTGGAAAAAAAATATTTGTTTCATAGTCATTTGCCTTTAATGAGGAATAGCGTTCTCTGGTTCAAACGTTTACATCGCAAACAGTTTTCCAGTAAGATCGGTGGAGGTTTCAGCGCATTTAGTGTCAGATTGGAATAGGTCAATCTTCTAACAAAGGGGTCTTTTTCTTGATTTTAATTTGGCAGAAATTTGCAGCAGGAGTAGGGTTTTATTATTATTCAAATTCTTAGAACGTTGTTTTAAGGATTTTGTGCACTTATCAAAACGTAAAAAATTTAATGAGATTTCAAGCTCTAACAGAACTCTGCCCAACTCTTACTTTTTAAAGACTATTTTAACAACCAAAGACAAATTTGCTATAAGTGTACAGAACACCGCTCAATTTTATATTTTGTAACTCTTTTTGAAGCGAAGTTTCAAGGTATTTATTTCTCTTTTTCCTTCCATTTTATGCGTTCAGAGAAGCCTTCAGGCTTCAAGTTCCATATTCTGGAAACAACCTCAGGACCAAAAGTATTTGCATTACTGATTTACTGATATGGGTTTGATCTTCGATATTTTGAATGATAGGTGAAAGCTGAGCAAAAATGCCGACCGCAACAGCGACTCCTGTATTTCCGATCTCTGAACAGAACGATGGCTTTGATTTTGATCCAGAAATGTATTATGCTCAGGTATTTTTTATACCGTTTTCAGTTTTTGTTTGTTTTTACATGGATCGGAATCCATCAATATGATGCTTGTTTTTTCAGGTGCTTGCAGAAGCTGGGAATCATGGACTCTCAAAACCTGTAAAACTGCCATCTTCCATTAACGTCTCGAATCCAATCGCAGCTGGAGATATCTGGAGTTCTAAGCCTGCGGATGTTGAGAAATCTGTGGTAGATAAGAAGAAAAGTCGATCGTGGAAAAATGCTCTCTTCTTCTGGAAGAAGCTGTCGAGTCGCAGAAAACAAAAGAAGGAACAATGTGATCGGGATATGGAGGTGCAGGCTATGCCACAGCGTTCCGGGTTCAAATCTCGTTCGGGGCCGATTTACATGAATGATTTTCATTTGGAGCAGCCGCGCCGTTCAGCTGCAGCACACTCGGGTCCTCTTTCGGGTACATTAACCCCTGCCGAAGGTGGATTGGCTGATATCCCTTATGTGGCCTTGAAGCATCCCAACGTTTCTCCTTCCGCGGCTCCAGTCTACTTGGTCACATGAAGTTTGTAAAATGTACAAACAGTTTTTAACTGTGGGATTACAGACGGTTTATCAAAGTTGATTTGCAACTGGTTAATTATATGTAATGATATATTTTTTAACCTCAACTTCAATATTAACATGATCACTGTTTTAATGTGTATAACTTAATGGTAATATCTAGGATCTAACTATTCTACTAAGTGTTTCAATGTGTATAATTTAATGGTAATTTTTAGGCTTTGTCTAATTATTCTACAAAATGATTTTTTTATGCAATCCTGCTATATAAATCTGTATAAAATCACTATTTTTTTGTTGTTTAAAATCTATTTCTGAATGTAAAAATGGATTCAACACACTGAAAAATTCCTGAAATGCTCAGAAATAATACTCAAATCTCTTAGATCTACTTTACTGATCTAACAATTTTTGGTCGAATTTAGAAAAAACACCCAAAACAAATATAAAAAAAGATTATTTCCAAAACATGTAAGCATTGTCTTCTGTATAAGGTTGCAATCTGATGCTAGCATATTCTTAGTTGTCCTTCCCAATTACTAAGTTCAAATGATTAACAAACTTAATTGAAATTACAAATTTACTTCACTATTAACTTTTTATCATTTTACAGTATTAGATATACATTTGTGTCATATTTACTTATGACAGCCGCATAATTACAATCACTACTGCCAGTGTGGTAGTTGACTGCCACCTAGTCCTAGTTAACTAGTCATGAAGTCTTAAGTTAATTGAGTCACACATGTGGAAGTGACAGAAGCACATGCAATTTTTGGTGATAAAACCAAGGTTTCCATGCATGAGTGACTTCCGCTAATCTAGCTAAGTGTAATTGGCTTTAAACTGAAGAGAATATTCTCCTAGAATGTAGGAGAGGTTTCAAAAAAATAGGAGACCCTCAATAATGACTAATAAACATAGGAAAATAAGGAAAAAATATCCTAGGTGTGTGTAATATCTCCAACACCCCCTGTGAACATTACTATGGGGTAATGAAGAATGGGTCCCGACAACAAGGGCCATGTTAGGTACCCATGAACTATGCAACTAATGAAAACTGAAGAAATAAAGTGACGAAAGAGGGAAAACCTCATGGGAACCCCCCTCCCTCAAAGTACAATGTATCAAAAGAAGAGAAAGACAATTGCTAGGAAGTTGTGTCCTTCACTCCAAAACCATCGCTCACAGAGTGAAACTTCTACTCAGTGAAAGTCGTGGTGAAGATGTCAGTAGTATGTTCAGAGGAAGGACATAATTGTAGGTCGATGATCCTCTTGTGGACTAGATCTATGATCTAGTGCATATGGATCTCGGTATGCTTTTTCTGCTACTGCTGCATTGGGTCTCTGCAAAACTTGAGAGTATTGTGATTATCACTCCAAATGACAACCGGTCTGTGTAACTAGATGCCCAACTCTGTAAGGAAGTTTTGTATCCACAATGCCTAGATGGTAGTGTTAACTACTCCTCTGTACTCGGCCTCAGTTGAAGATAGAACAATAGTGAATTGCTTCTTGCTTAACCAACAGATAAGCCTTGAACCCAAACTGAGAGTTTATCCATATGTGAACTTGCGATCAATGTTTTCTCCTTCCTAGTTAGGATTTGTAAAGCCTATGAGATCCAAATTGCAACTTGTTGCATAGTGGATCCCATAATTGATGGTTCCCCAAACATATCAAAGGATACATTTTGCATCCTTCCATTGTAACTCATGTGACTCTTGCATGTACCTAGAGACTATTTTTACTGCATATGATAGGTCTGGTTGAGAGTGGGAGAGATACAAAAAAATTCCCACCAGTTGTCTATACACAGTGCTTTCAACATGTGGAGTGTCCCCGCCATCCTCAAGTCTCTCCCCAGATAAGAAGGGGATAGGGGCAGACTTGTAGTCTGTCATGTGAAATCTCTTCATGAGATCTCGAGCATACTTGGCTTGATATATCTTGATGCATGAAGCATCCTGACTAATCTGGAGACCAAGGAAGTAATGGAGTGGACCCATGCTTGTCATCAAAAACCTGTCATGCAAAATCCTCTTCACCATAGCAATTGATGAAGTCAAGAAGCCAATGATCAAAATATCATCCACATAAAGACTTCTTGAGCTTGTAAACCAAAGATGAATCTTATATGAAGCTAGATGGCTGCTCCATGTAAATCTCCTCTGAGAGATCTCCGTGAAGAAATGCATTCCACATCCATCTAATGGACTTCCCATCCTCTGGTTACTGCAATAGCAAGGGCTAAATGAATGGATTCCATCTTTTCTAGTGGAGAAAATTTCTCATCGTAGTCCATGCCACGAACATGTTGAAAACCTTTGGCAACCAATCTTGCCTTGTATATGCTAACTTGTCCATCTGTTTCACTCTTGGTCCTATAGACCCATCTGCATATGACAAGCTTTCTTCATGAAGGAAGCAGAACCAGATCCCAAGTCTGGTTCTCGAGGAGGGAGTTGTACTCCTACATGGTTGATTCCCAAAAGGGATTCCCTACAACCTTGCCATAGGTTTGCAGGTTTCAAGACTAAGCCACATAATAGTGCATAGGAAACATGGGCTTAGTGGTTGTGAGTGCACAAGGGAGCTTCTTGAACTGAGATCAAGTCCTCCTGAGATCTGTTGGATCCCCAACAAGATATCTTGCATCCTAAAGAGTGGTATGTTCCCACTTGGGACTTTGTTGTGGCTCCTCATATGCCTATATTGATTGTGCATCTGCATGTTCTGAATCCTCTGACTTTGTATTAGATATGAGATCTGAAGTAGAGTCTAAATGTGTAGACTCGTCATCTCAAACTGGTGGAAGGAAAAAAGTACCTGCATGCAGCTCATGTGGACCATGTGAAAGACTTTCCTCAAACTGAACACTACACTCAATGATGAGCTGGCTTGTAGAGGGATCAATGAGTCTATATCCCTTCACACCATCTGGGTATCCAACAAAGATACATCCAATACTATGAGGATCGAGTGCTTTCCTCTTTTAAAAGGAATGTGGGCCCATGCACGTGAGTTGAAGACAGGAAAATGGGTGACTTCTAGTTTGTTTTCGCTCCAAGCCTCGAAAGGAGTCTTGTCATTAACAGATCTGTGAGGGGATCTATTCTAAATGTGATTGGAATAGTTAAGTGCCTCGGCCCAAAGCTTGGGAGCAAGTGATCTTTCATGCAACATGCAAGAGGCCATCTCTTTGAGATATTTGTTTTTCCTCTTAGCAACCATGTTCTATTGTGGAGTATATGGTACTGTGTGCTTCAACTGTATCCCAACCTCAAGACAAAGAATCTAAACATATTTGTTTACATACACTCCCCCATTATCTGTATGGAGAGATTTGATCTTTCTCCCTGTCTGAGTCTCAACAAGTGCTTTAAACTCTTTGAGATGCTCAAAGGCATCAAACTTCTTCCTGATAAAAAATGCCCAAGTATAACGTGAGTAATCATCCAAAAATGTGAGTACGTACATTTCCTTGTTGATGGATGGATGCAAGAATGGACCCATGAGATCACTGTGAATCACATCTAATAGAGAGGAGGCCCTGTGAGTCTCCCCTTTCTCAAACTTCTATTTAGGGTGCTTTCCAAGGACACATCCTTCGCAAACCCCTTTGGAAAAGTGGATATCAGGTAATCCGATGACCATCCCTTTCTTGCTAATTTGTTGCATGTACCTAAAGTTCAAGTGACCAAACCTCTCGTGCCATAGTCTACTATTATCATCAGCATGTGTAAGTATTACATAGGAATCAAGTTCAATAAACTTAGAAAATTTTTATAACCGAGATTGATGATTTACCTCCCCGAAAACAATCTTGGAGTTGTCTTGCATGTCGAATATGGACACAGAGTCTGGTGTGAACTCTATCTTTTTTCCTAAGCATGAGTGTGTAATATGATACACCAAGAGAATATTCACGGAAATTTGAGGAACATGGAGAACATTATCAAAACTTCCATGATCTAGTTCTACTCTTCCTTTTTCGGTGACCTCAATTGGAGAGTCATCCCCCATGAGGATAGGAGGACCATTGTATGAAATAAAAGAAGATAAGATATACTATGTGGAAACCATATGGTGGGATGCACCTGAATCCATGATCCAGGAATCAGGTGAAGAGAGAACAAAAACTAATGCATGATGATTGCCTTTGGGAGCATGATCTTCTGGCTTCTTCTTGGCACCCTTGAGAATTTGATCCCCAAGGTTGTTATTTTGAAGAATCTGAGTCATGAGGTCTATTTGCCTCTTCATGCATGCAAATTTTGGATGGAATCCTCGATTGAAGTAGGTACACTTCTATCCTTTCTTCCCTTTTCCACTTTTGGATCCTAAGGAGTCATTGAAGGGTTTGGAGTACCCTTCCTTCTTTTGTTCTACATGCACCTTTTCTTTTCCTTTATTTTTGGATTTCTAATGTTGAGAAATGTTTCCATCATGTGCAGCAAGTGCATGAGCTTTGGAGTTTTTGATTATGCCCATCTTGATAAGTTGTTCTTTCTCTTGAATCAGGGCCTCAATGAAGGTCTCCAAATAGGGCATAGTCCATGATTCTCCAACAGTCAACCTCTGAGTGTGGAAAGTAGAAACAAAAATTGAATAATATGAACTAAGTTTTGAAAAAATGGTGAGAACCATTCGCTTTTCCTCCTTTGATTTATCAACCCTGCAAGCCTTGAGTTGCAACAACTAATCCTTGTACCTTATGAAGAAATCTTGGATGTTTTCAAAGATTTATGGATCTAATGAAAGTAATTCCACCTCGAGCATGTGGAATATATACATGCAATATCTAACTTGATCCAAAATAAGTCACTAATCGTATTGAGCTGGTTTGCAGAATTCTGATGATGCGCTCTTTATCCAAAAACTCATAAAATGATGATTATTTTGCTGAATAATGAGATGACACAACAAAAAATAAAATAACTCAAATTACATATAGATATGACATGCATCACTTAATCTTCAAAGTCCCTTTAGATAACAGGATTGTTCTCCATCATCTCAAAAGACCGAAATACATGACAACATGTGCTTACATAGAGCCATTTAATGGAACCTATTTAATTCCATAACTCAAAATAAGAAAAAAAGTTCATCATTGAAATCCTTGCGAAATTCTCAGAAATTTGACTATATAGTTGACCAATTTCTGAACTGGCTCAATTTCACACTCTTTGGCACGCAAAACAATGTGCTAAATGCTCATTAATGGAAAATTTAGACAATGTTGTTACAAATGACTTTAAATAAAAAAAATAGACCTCAAATTCATTATCCTTGAAAAAAATCGTGAAAAATGAGTATAAAGTTGCCTATGTTTGGACAATATACCTCATGGCACACTTTACAAGACAAGCATACTTAGCCTCTTCTTAGCACGTGAATCGAGACATATGTATGACCTTTAAATTTATGTCCTGCATCGAAAACTATGCAACTTGTGATCCATGCATACTTGGGAATGTGTGCACATTGGGATCCATGCCCAATATATAGGCATGGGCCCTCCAACCTCCATCTGAATTAGTTGGCAACTTCATTACTAATTATAGAGGAATCCTGTAACAAATGGGACGCTTGGCACAATGGTTAGAGCATTGTTATATTACCCTGGAGGTCTCGAGTTCGATCCTCCATGGTGTGCATTTGTTGGTTTTTATTGTTATATATATATATATATATATATATATTATATGGTTTAAACTATATACTATATATATGTATGTGTTGGTTAACAGTTAGCTCCCTGTATGGATTTGGTATAGGTCGCATGTAATAACGTATGGACCAGGGGCTTATCCCTCACCACCACCACCTCTTTTTCTCCAATCATGCCACATTTCAAACTCAAATAATATTTATAATGTACATGGGTATGAACCATTGTGGTGGTGTGTTGGTAATGGGGCTATGTTAAAGAGGTTCGACCCCCATCGACTCCAAAATAATTTTAATGAACCATGTCAATATAGGCCAATGGAAGGTCACCACGTGGCGGCCTCTCATTGGCTTGTCCATACCATGTGTCGACCTGTAATTGGATCACTTGTGTGCTACTTGTCAACCAATAATTTGACCACTTGTGTGCTACTTGTCAACCTGTAATTGGACCACTTGTGTACCACTTTTTAACCTGTAATTGGATCACTTGGATTGTACCTTGTCCATTTAGCTGCCAAAAAGAATGTGCCACGTGTCACCCTTATAGTGGTGACATGTGTCACTCATTTTTCCCATGTGTACTTTGACCTTTGACCTGGTTTGACTAGAACTTTGACCGCTCATAACTTTTGCATACAATTTCTATTTGAATTTTTGTTTACACCATTGGAAAACTGACAATGAGCTCTACCTATTGAAGTAGTTTTCGAGAGCATTTGAGAAAGTCAAATTTTGAGCATTTATGGGTCTTTCTAGTCCTCTGTGAGCATTTCGGATCCTCTTGGATCTCTGTGAGCGTTCCTAGATCCTCTTGGATCACCTGGATATCCTTTAAATGAGTCCATGCTTTCTAGATTCTTCAACATGTTAAGTGTCTCTCCTTCACTGCCTAAGATTTGGTCGGGGGAAGAACCTATTGTAGATTCTCTAGTGTGGTAGATCCCCGCCCGTAAATGTATTATGTTTTATTGCAACAAGCACAAGGCCCCCTATAGGTCAATGTTTTAGTCTTGAGCATATTGCATGTTGAGTAGTTTTGGTAAATAATGAGATGAGGACACTTGGCCAATGATAGGTGGTCAAAAGCTAATGACCTTCCTCCACTCCCTTCTGCATAGCCTTTGCACCACCGCCCTTATCCTTCCTCTTTTCACTTCCTTGATTTTGATCGATGCCCGGTTCGAGCTCATATCTCAAATAAATCAACTCTTGGCTCCCAAAGATGATGTTATTTTACCCACCAAGGCACCACTATAAGATTGCAAGACCGAATTTTCGCCCTACAAAGTAAATCGAAGAGGTAAAATGAGTTATGTGGATCAAGAAAAGGCTACATACACGTGTGAACAAAATCCAAAGTTTCCTCTTTTTTCTTTACGTAGATATGTATTCTATCCCATAAATTTAATTTTAAAAAATTATACATTCATTATTCTTAATATTATTTCAATAGGTTTTTAAAAAGAAATAAAATATATAATTTTAATATATATATATTCTTTGATTATAAAGTTTTGAAAAAATAAATGATATTTTTTTATAAAGAGAGATTACAGCATGTTTTTTATTAATTCATTATAGAGTTTTGAACAAGTTGAAATGACTTATAATGTTGATTGGTTTGAATATTTTATTAGTTAGATTATGTTCACATTTATATTAAGAATTTTAAAATAATAAAATTTTGAAATTGAAGTGTATTTTTTTAAAATATTATATATATCAAAAAAAAAATCACATTTTATTTTAATCTTCTTCCACATCTTCTTTTACAATAAAGCTCATCCAATTTTATTTTTATATTAATAACAATTATGAGAGAATTATGATTTTTAATTTAAGATTAAATACATAAATGTGAGCTCTTCCAAGTTTATGTGAACGAGTATGCGGAACATTTTGGATCGTAGTCCACAACACCTACCAACAATAATGGTTTTTGTTAGGAGGCACCCTTAGCCCTGGTTTTTGTTAGGAGGCACCCTTAGCCCTTTGTGTAGTAATAAATATGGTTGACAGAAATAGTATTCTTTGCACACATTGAAGAATCTATAGACACATTCCCCTGGAAACCAATCATCAAGAAATTCACAGAAATGTGAAAACTCCTCCTCCCCAACATTAACTCCAACACAAGAGATCCGGTTAAACGCTTCCCCAAAAGGAACATGTGGGAAGCCCACCATTCAGAGATCCAGGCTTGCAGCCAAGACCGAAATTACAGACAATGTGGACGTTGTAGTGGTGAAAAAATGTCCTCGAAAATGAGGGGAGGCTCACATAGTTGGTTTTGAGCTCCTGTGAGAGGGCCTCATCCACCACGTAAAGAGGAAAGTTGAGAAAGGTACTAGCTTCACTCCATAAAGAAAATGAACCCTTTTGGTAGCCCCAAGTGCAATCATCATCTTTGCAAACCAAGGCAAAAGAACATATAACAATGTGAGCATTGAGATAATATCTCATGAAGAATCAAACACCCTTTAGAAATTGATGATCACTAAAACAAATAAAAGCACACAGTAAGCATAGAAATGAAGCATGGTTACAAGCCACTCCTCGTGGACTTGAAAACCATTTTTGTTGAGAACCGTTTGAGGTCTCTTTTGGCGTTCTTATCTATATAACACATATATATAATTCCCAAGCCTCCTTTTACTTCCAAAAAATAATTTGAACTTGAAATTTTGGTGATGATCTCCAGTTAAACCAATGTTAAAAATGAATAGTTTGGATCTAGAGTTATGTCTCAGGTCTTCTATAGCCCAAGGGGTTAATGGATTTTTCACGTATTTTACAACCTTAGAAGTTAATGGATTGTTCAAGATATGATAAGAACAAGGACAATCTCTTTACAAGGGTGGGATATCTAATGGTACTAGTTGTGTTTGGACTATGACTAAAAAACAAACATGATCTTGATAAATGATAATAATAATAGTGGATCAACACTCAAAAAACAAACATGGCCTTGATAAATAATAATAATGGTGGATCAACACTTAATACATTTGTAGTTGCAAAGTTGAGGAGTTTTAACATATTAGAATATCCCAATATTCCATAATGAAACATGCCACAGTGGCAATGGATATCCACCCTTGAAGATATGATTAGGACCATACATTTGTCCATTGTACATAGGCGTTGATTCTTGTTCTACTACCAAACCAAGCTTCAGAAAAGTGGAAAACAAGCTTTTATTATATTAAAAAATGGAACCAATTTACTAAATTGCCAATAATCCTTGGGGTGAAGCTAAATGTGGTGAATCTTAGCATCCAATCTAAGTTTTTGAAGTTAAAACATATATTTTTGGAATGAAAACAAAAAGATGTTCAAAATGAACTCTTTAAAATATGTAGGGTGAGATATTATGAATAGAAATAATAGCTCTCTTTGCTCAATTATAAAAAATTACACCTCAAAAGTCATTCATTTACCAAAGTTTAGCATTAGTTAAATAAATGAGGCTATGATTACATATATACACAATCTAGAGAAAGAAGAAAATGCCCTAGTTAGGAAGACAATATTATGAAAACATATAATCATGGTTTTAAATAAAACAATTTAAACATACACAAGGCTTGCATTCATGATAGTCCTTATTTCTTATGATAGCCAAGGGAATCAAACGGTCGACGTGAGGATGTAATGACAAAATGATGTGTGGCTCTGGTTCCATGAGTCTTAGGATTTGACAAGTTGGAGATTCAACACTTCGCAAAGCAAAACTCAGATTTTGAAAGAACCCATTTTAGTTTTTTCCATGAGGAGTCGATCTACACGATTTGAACTGCCTGATATTGAGTGTGGAAGATGGAAATTGAGTTTCTTATTTTAAATAAGTGACCTTCCACCTACAAAAATTGAAAACTCAAACATGTGGCTATGATTAGATCTGCACTGATAAAAGAAAGAAGGTTAAGATGGTTGTGTGGCCAGAGGAAGCTTCTAGAATCATTGAAGAAGAGCAAAAAAATGGCCTTGATATCTACTAATTAGCACAACCATTTGCTTCAAAGGGAGACTTTGTTATTCACATGCATCTAGTTCTTGCAGATCCTGTTGCTCATGTTTTCCAATGACTCTGACTTTTTTAAGGCGCTTTGATCACCATCTCCAGCCATGGCTTCCACTGTGATAGGGCATTGCAGGCGCCTTCTAATATCTGGGAAAAGAAGGCTAGGGCACAAACTAGAGCAGGAAGAAAATTCCCTAGTTAGGCATATGATATTATGAAAACATATAATCTTGGTTTTAAATAAAATAATTTAAACATACACATGGTTTTCATTTACGATGGGCCTTATTTTTTAGGATAGCAAAGGGAATCGAACAACCGATGTGAGGATGTAATGACCAAATGATGTTTGGATCTAGTTCCATGCGTCTTGTGATTTGATGGGTTGGAGACCCAGCACTTTGCATAGTGAAATTCATATTTTGAAAGAACCCATTTCGTATTTTTCCATGAGAAGTCGATCTACACTATTTGAACTACTTGAGACTGGGTATGGAAGCTGGAAATTGAGTTTCTTGTTTTAAGTAAGTGACTTTCCACCTGCAAAAATGGAAAAACTCAAACATGTGGTTGTGAGTAGATATGCATTAATAAAAAAAAGAAGGTTAAGACAGTTACGCGGCTAGAGGAAGCTTCCAGGATCATTAAAGAAGAGTAATAAAATGGACTCGATCTTTGCTAATTAGAAAAATCGTTTGCTTCAAATGGAGGATTCGCTATTCACATGCATCCAGTTCTTGTGAATCTTGTTGTTCGCCTCCACCAATGACTATGCCTTCATCAAGGCACTATGATCCACCATCTCTAGCCATGGCCTCCACTGCAACAGGGCATTATGGGCACCTTCTGAGATCCGGTCAAAGAACGTTGGTGCCATGGGTGGCACGGCTATGACAAAGCCATTTCTTCTATCATCTCCAACATTCCAAGTGCTTCTTTTGTTGTCTCGAATGTTCCAATCCATATCTGCGTTGCCATGTGATTTTAACGTACATTGATGCATGGGTTCCTTCCATGGGCCCTCAATAGACGACGAAAGTTGAGCGAAGAACCTCCCCTTAAAAGAATACCTTCAACACAATTAAATGACTATAATATAAAGGAAAAATAAAACAAATAAATAAGCTATCTTTTAATTATAAAGATAGTTTGTTAAAGTCACTAGCAAATCTAAATATAACACTGACTTTTAATACTTGTATGTTTTTTTATCCACCACTATATGTACACAAAGTTTCATAGTCAATCCACTAATCAAAACTTATAATAGTTGTCTTTGTAAATTTAATAACGCAAAAAAAATCAATTTTAAATGAATAAATTTATAAAGAGTCTAACTTGGAATTAGAATAAAGCTTAACGTTGGTTTTGATTTTCAGGTCAGTTGATGAAGGAGTCATTTCAATGGTTGATTCTCACCCATTTCCAAATGAATTATCACTTGAGTTACTCATGCATTGGAGCGAGACTATGATGTTCTAGATTGAGCGTATGATTTTGATGTAATTGAATTAGTTGAAGTGTATGAGCCAAATTCACATTTAAATACATAAGAAAATAAAATGATGAAGAAGGAGATACAAAAAACCCCACCACGAAATTGGTTTGTTAGAACCAAAGAGTTAAAATCCACTAAATGCCCCACGAGTTGCATATTCATTATACTTCTGAGAAAGTTAAGATAAGATCGAAATGAAAAACTAAATATTTGAATAGTTGCTAAGACTAATAGCGAGAGGCTTACAATATCATCACAAATTATAATGTTTGTACAAGTAGAAAATATATAAAAAATTCTCTAGGAAAAAAAATTCAATTCATTTAATTCATCCAAAACAATTTGAAGATTATAAGATATATATTATTAATAATAGTTCTTATTAAAGGGAGACAAGGATTAATAAGAACAAGTGTCATTGTAGTGGCGATGTCTCGGCTGAAAAATCTTTATGGATGGTAGTCTCATGGCAAGGATAAAATTTGCATAAAATTGCATGATCGACTCAAGCTCGGCCATGGCATGGTTGACTCTCATAACGTTCACCTTGACATTTCCACCAAGATACTCATTCACCACCACATCTACAAAGCTATCTCATTCTATCATTTGGATTCGTGTTCGCATTCAGCTCATATTCGCATTCAACTCAGTCCAATCCCTTAGTGGTGGTTTTTACGAGTCTCCGCTTGAATTACGAGTTAAATCTACACTATTGATCCCACCCATAACCAATAATTTTTTGTTGGTATTGAATCTATCACTATTTGATTACTGAGAGAGGGGTGAATCAGTAATGAGAAATTATAATACTTTTAACCACAGTTTATTATTCAACAATATTCAGCAGTTTATCATTAGCATCCAATATATCATCAACAGTATAATCATAAATAGCATCACATCACAATAGATACACAGTACACCAGAATTTGTGTGGAAACCCAAACGGGATAAAACCACAGAATTATTTTCTTATATATCAAAACAATACATTCATTGGAAGCACCAACTTTCGATTCTCCATCTACAACTGGAAGGAGGCTCCAACCCCCTGTTCTCAGGCTCCAACCTAAAGGAAGCTACAACTCTCTGAATTCTCTAGCTCCAACCAGAAGGAGGATACAACCCCCTGAGTTCTCCAGCTCCAACTGGAAGGTGGCTACAACCACCTATCCTTGCCTTGTCCAACCGCCCTGTAATATAAATGTAGACCAATCGTCACGGACTCTGCTACTGTCTCTATCACTATCACAACTCTTTAATTTTCATAACTCTATCACTGTCTCATCAACCAACTAAACTTGTACCATACCATGCATCAAGTGTATACCAATATACATATTATCTCAT
>CBVK0101528095.1:0-24252 GCA_900067695.1 Picea abies | reverse complement strand
TTGTTCTCAGACTTCATAGAATTCGTCATGGCTTGCTTGACTTGGTCAAACCCTAGATTTGACCAAAAATCCAAGCTTCACGTCTTGGCCTTCTGAGAGTACCAGGAGATGCGCTGGGCTAGGGTGCACTGATCTATCCGAAGATTGGGTCAATCTCATCACTTAAGGTGCCTCGACAAGAGGTTTAGGGTTTCTGCAACTACTTCTACTAGTAACCCTAGTTACAGTGCTTTTGGAAGTTGCTCCTACTAGTAACCCTAGTGGCAGTTCCTCAACGAGCTCAATGTCTAGCAATTATGTTTCCTTCCAGCGTTTTAGGCTGACTGAAGGGGTGTGGTCCCATAGCCTATTAGAATATAGAAGATGGTGTGCTTGTTTTACCATTAACGATACCCTCGTCACCCAACCACAGGCCGAAGCCTCCCTCTGAGCACCTTAACCTTGACCTGAGAATTCCTTCGGAAGCAAACCCTAGGCTAGATAGCCAAACAAAGAGTAGTGCATCAATCCCCAAGGATGGCACATCACAAAAGCTAATCAGATAGTCCCAAACCCTAGCCAAGAGATATCCAAGCCAATACTAAACTAGCTGTTACTGTAGCTGCACCTGCAACCCTCCTCCAAACCTACGCACCAGACTACAACTGCAGTGCGCACCAATTGGGAAACTGTTGCACAGAACTGCTCTATCTGCAACTGCTAAGATGTGATAAATGAGAACTGGCGCCCTGTATTTATAGTAATCCTGCCAGTTTACTGGGGCCGACTTCTCTTTCTAGGTATGTGTCTGTTTAGTATATTATTATTAATTCTTGCCGACTTCTTCTCTTGGAGGCTAATAGCCTAATGTAAATTTTCTTCTTGAGCCGACAAGGCTTCTAGGGTTATTAGCCAACTCATTAGGGTTTCTCTTTCTTTCCAGAGTCTTCTATTCTTGTCAGGTTCACACATGGGGGTAAATACCTCCCGTAGCTACCATAATATTAACACTTTCAACATACCATCCACGTTTCTTGTGTTGAGCTTGTAGAGAAAGATTGCATTCTTCATTGTTGAATTGATCTTGCTTTCTTATCCATATACTTTATGGTTCATGCTTATGATTGTTGATATTCTTCTTTGGTTCCTTTGGAGGAACAATGAGTCTGCAATCTCTAGCTATATGTCCAAATTTGTTGCACTTGTATCATTCTACCTCATCACTTAATGATCCAAATATTTTGTAGCTTATACTATATGCTTCATGAGATCTTCGTGGATAACTAGTTCTTGTATAGCCCTCATCATTGCTTATGTTCTTGGTATTGGCTCTACAATTCACAGATTTGTGCCCAAAATGGTAACATGAATAACATGAACCAAGAAAAATAGTTTGATACCTAGGAGTGGAAGATATTATGAATGGTGTCGCTCTTTTGAATTCTTCTTCTTCTTGAGGTATTTTTATAGCTAGTTGCTATTGATATTGACTTATGAATCTTCTAGGTGGTGTAGTGTCTTTGTAATCCTCCCCTTGAGTTTTCTTATCTTTTCCTTTTGAGGGACCTCTAACAGCTTCTGCATAGCTTCTTGGTTATGCTTCTTATTCTATTGTTTTGGAGCTTTAACCCTTCTCTATCTGCATCTAATTGTATCCCAATCCAGATCTAACATAGTAAGGTATTTTAATGTTAATGATATTATCCAATATCTTGGTGTTGTTTTGTTGCATGTCCTTATTCTGAAGATCTTTTCTTAGAGTGACTATCTCAGCTTCCAAGCCTTTAATGGTCTTGTCTCTTTCTTCTAAATACCCTCTGAGTGCTTCTTTAATCCTCTTGTCTTCTTCTTCCTGTAGTTTTAGCTTCGTGATTGTTTGCTCAACTTCTTTGGAGTTATGAGATTCTTATTTCTTTGTTAGTTCTTGTTATAGTCCAAAAATTCCCTACCTATGCATACATGGCATTGGCCTTTCCACTTACACAATTTGCCAAAATATTGTTGAGGCTTCCTCTTAAAAAACTTTTTTTTTTGGAAGATGTACGCACCATGTTGAACTGATATCCCGCGTGCACACACAAGATGCATACTAGTTAGCATGTGTACATACATGAGCTACATACTAGACAACATGCATTTACCTCCAAAAGTTGCAAAAAATATATAATTGCAAGGAATTCGGCAGAGTTTACGAGCTATCAAGGGTTTTCCAACCATTTCACCCATTGTATCATGTCCCCAAACTGAATAACCATATTTTTCTCATAAAAAAATAGGCCTTGGGGTCCCATTTACAACAACAAGCAAGAGAACAAGTAAACTCTACCAAAATCCATTCCCCTTCTTAGCCCAAGTTTTGCATCCCTTTCTAATATTTGGACTTAGCATTCCCCTACATCCCTTTCTCTTTATACAACCCTTTCCTTTATCCCAAGAGATCAGTTGGTTGTGAGAGAAAAGCATGGGAATGATGCACTTGGATCGACAATAGAGGAGCCCGAACTTGTTCCGTGGAGCATTCATCGAAGAAGGTTGTAATCTTTCTGATTTTCATATTGAATAAAAGAGTTATTTGCTATCCCAATACATTGTGTCTTTATGCTTTTATTGATTAATGCATCTATGTCTATATTTGAATATTGAAAGTGACAAGTAGAGATTATATGTTTTGTAGCATTATTTTTCTAAACTTTTGCAGGTCAGCTTTGGGAGGAGACCCACAATCTAGGAAGTAAGAGGTCTACATCAGCCACAAGGACCTAAGGTGCACCTACTGACCTTGTTTCCTCTCTCTTGTCTTTGATTTTAGATAGTTTTGGGGTAGCTTAGGAATAGAACTGTATTTTAAGGGAAGTCAGTGCTCCTCCTGTACCTCGACCCAGTATAGGGGGATTTTATCCACTAGCAAAATTGGTGACTCCGCTGAGGAGTCTCTCCAGGGTATTAGTGGGAGATTTTGGTTTAAATTGGTTTTTTCATTTTTTTTTTAGTTTTTCAGGTTTACTGAGTCGGTTTAGGGTCTCTGGTCACCTTCCAAGTGCCTACCATCCTTCCCTGCCCAGTCAGTTTTCCAAGCCTTTTTTATTTTTGAAAAAAATCATAAGTGTATGTGCCCTTCTTTGGTTCATCTCGCATGCATACGTAGTCTGCACAGTATATAGCCCGCGTGCATACACAAACTGCACAGTGCACAGCCCATGTCTCTGTGTTTTAGAAGGGTTTTTTTTTTTAAGAGAGGTGTCCTCTTTCCTGACAGAATCTTTATGCTTCTCGGTATTTCTTAAACTTTACAGGGTCTTTGTTAGTGGTCTTTGGTTGGGTTAAAGATTTAGTTTTAACTTGTTTCTTCGTCTTCTTTTGTTTTCTTTAGAGGTTTAGAGTCGACCTATAAGTCTTAGATCCTCTTCTGGATTCTTGGGAGTCCCCACATTCACGCAGTGGTTTAGGGTCTATATGAGTCTTGGGTTTTATCCTCTCTTTATCCGGTTTATGCTTTGAAAAAAAATATATCTTTTACTTCTGTTTTTTCTTGTTTAAACATTTCGAAAAATCAAAAAATGATTGCATTTAGTTATACATTTAGTTTGGTAATTGTAGTGAAGGTTGTATTTTTGCAAAAGAAAAGAGTTATTTTTCAAAGTTCCTTCTTGTTTTCCCGAAAGTATAAGTATTATTGCATTGTGAAATGAAAATCTTTTTTAGGAAACTTTTGGTTATAGGATCTTGGAATACTATTTTGAAAAGTTCGTAGTTACAAAGATTTAAAAGTCATTTCTTTAATTTTGAAGTATCTAGTTTGATTTTACACAAATGCTTTAAAGTTTTCTTCTCTTTCGTCTCTGATAAACACCACAAGTTGCATGTCCATATCCTTTGAGTAATTCAAACCAATTAAAAACAATGCTTAAAACTTAAAATCTATTATAATTTTTCATTTGTAGGGTTCACCAACTAGTCTATGCTCTAGGGCCTTGAATTAGGTGTGGAGAGGAAACTCTTCAAGACCGTCTAAACAAACATTTGAGTCTATGATAGGGAGTGTCAAGATTCCAGTGTCGTAAGAGTCATTCGAGACCCCCCTCTAACACAGGGGATAAACACGAGGTCATGTAAGGAAAGGTAGAGGAGATAACCCCTCCAAAGTCGGACCAAGTGTAGTGGGGATTGTATATTGAGGGTCGTTCTTGGGAATCACACTGATCGCATTAGACTACGGAGCCTCGTAGAACTCGAATCCGTTCGATATCTTCAATTTTATTTTGGACCATATGCCTTCGGTACCCTTGAAAGGCTTCGGAATTTGTTATCCTTCTCATTACGATCAGCTCGACTATTGACTGTACCCGCCCAGTGACTGACTGCAAGTTGGAAACCTAGTTACCTATTTTTAGGGACTTACACATGTGATTGCAGGGGTATATCACGATACCTATGGCATATGTCGGATCACACTTTGCAGAGAATACCTGGAGGGTGTTTCCATGTTTGAATTACACTTGCATCGGTAAGTTTCTCTAGTGTCAATTGGCATAATTGTTCTTCCTACTAGTCAGTTGTTTGCTTGATTTGCCTTTAGGAACTTTTAGTGTGTGCTCTTTGTTTCACGTTGTCTTGACTTTACATTTTTGGTTGATCAGTTCACACAGTGGAGGATCGACATCTCTGTTCTTCACGTAGGCTTCAGGTCCTGTCATTGGTTACTTTGGAGCCACATCCACTATCGTTGAGGCGTGGGTTAGATCAAGAAGGCTCATTTGAAGCTACCGGGTCGCAGGAAACTCTGCTCAAGACAGCTCCCAGAGAATACTTTCCTGCACCAAAGGAGTCTATTTTTTCTAACCTTGAAGCCGAAGGATTCATGCCCACCAACCCTCTGATTACCAACTTATCAACGTCACTTTTAATCCAGATAGTCCCCTCTGAGGTGACTTCACCCGAACGATTGTTTGTTCGAAGAGCAGCGATGGAAGCAACTAGTGTTGCTTTGTTAGGGAGTCCTCATACTCCCATCATGACTGCCGCAGGAGGGGGTGATGCACCTCCTCCCCCACCTTTGTCTATCAGGACCATGGATGTCCAAATGCCCACTACTTAGGGTAGTGGCTCGATTCCTTCGACGACTTCAACCACGGTTTCTGTCATTTAGAACGCATTTGGTGCTCCCTTTTCGTATGGGATGCCAGGTTTTGACTCCAACTTAGTTCTCACCTACTCTACTCTACAGACTGTTGGTCTGGGGGCAAGGAGCTCTAATTATCCCTTGTAAGGAGCCATCGTGGGCACCATTTTCCCATTCAACGTCATTCCTTAGGATCAAGTTCACATCCCTCCTCCATCCCCTTCACTCAGAAGCATGTTTCAACAGCCAATCGGGCCTAATACCAACTATAGTTTGTTTAGTGGAGGTCGTCATGGACTTTCATCCTACACAACTCTGGTGGGATCAATGCCTTTTTCTTTGTTCGACGCATTTGGAAATAATGCTTTCTCTTCATTTGCTTTCTCGACTGTGGGAAAGCCTGTATTTGGTCAAAAAAAACCCTATGCAAGGTTTCATTCCTTCACAGAGAGTGATGACAAGAGTTTACTCCTCCCAATATCTTGGGAATCCTTGGCAAGGCTCTTTTCCCTCGCAAGAGATGTCGATCAGGGGAAACCCTTTCCACACTTAGTGGAACCCTGGTCAAGGTTCAGTACCTATGCTAGGAGGATTGGTTGGGGGCATACCCAACCAAGGTCCTTGAAACACTGTACAAGGAGAAATCTTTGCACAAGTGATGTCATCTAACTTTGGGAATCAGTCGACGATGCAACATCAAATGCAAGTCCCTTTTGATGGATAGGGCCATGGTTTCTACCAAAACCCTGCCCAGCAGTCAAAATTTTCCTGGCAACCTGGTGCCAACCAAAATCCAGGTCCCTCTTTTCACGTGAATCTGCCACAACCGAAACTACCTTTTCTAGCAACGCTACATTTTCCATATTTGTCGAGACTTTTAAACGATCTAATTTGTTGTGATATGTGTTAGCCCGCTATGTCGATTAAGTTTCCCTCGGACAACCCTAAGTTTGAAGGCAAGCCTAGCGAAGATCCAGGTGATCACATGACGACATTTCACTTATGGTGCTCATCCAACTCATTGAAGGATGACTTCGTTCAATTGCGCTTGTTTCAATGCACACTTATACGGGGTGTTGTGAAAAGGTATATTGAGCTCGATAGCTCGAAGTATGCTTAATTTAACAACCTCGCTATGGTTTTCTTGAACCACTTCCAGTTTCCAATAAGATACGATGTTGGCATCAAGTTTCTAGCCAAATTCGAGTAGATGAAAGTTGGCCATATCTTGGATCACATCCGAAAATGGCAACGACGAAAGAGTTTGATCAAAGTCAAGGTCCCTCCTGTATTTTTTCTCGAGTGGTTCTTAAAGTATTTGGTTCCTTGTGTGTCCAAAGACGTAGCAACGTCCGAGGTGTTTTTCAAAGAAGAGGCTATTATGAGAGCTCAGCAGTTGGAGCTGATCTACTCTCAGTCTGGTATGCTATACGAGATCTTACCCGACGCACCATGGTCAACTCTCAAAAAATCCAAACAGAAGTATGGACCTCACATCGATGGCATAGTTGGCTCAGCACAAAAAAATTCCATAGATCTGTTGTCTAATCAATTACAGCAGTTATTGATTCAACAGACTGTGGCTAGCCAAACTCCTATTTTGTATGCCCCCGTAACCCAAACATCATATGTACACAGTGTGCAATCGACAAATCCCAAGGGTAACCAACAAACCGAGGGAAAGAGGAAAAAAAAGAACAAGAAAGGTAAGGGGGGTAAGAAGGTTGCAAATAATGTTGGTGAGGGAAAAATCAAAGAGGAAGGTGAAGCTTCTGTGTAATCTTTGCATAGACGACCACTTGACTCACCAATGCCCTCGGCTTGAGGAAGCCTAGAAGCTATTGGCACAGCAGCAGCATGTCGTGTTAACAAACCCTTTTCCAAAAGGGAAAAATATGGCTCGAGCTTCCTTATCCAAGGGTGCGCCTGGGGGCAGTTAGGGAACCCCTATGCCCAATAATAACAACGGGGCCACAAACATTTATATGATGAAAGTTGAAACTAATCTATTGACCAGGGCTCATAACTACGGAACACCAGAATTTGTTGAGAAGGGAAAATAGGTCTTCAACCCATTGACTCCTCTTCAAATTGAGAATATAGTGGGAGAAACGATGACTCTCATCCCTGAGGGTGTGTTCAAAAAGGATTCTCACAACCCAAATGTGAGGGCTACTTAGAATTACTCCATTATGGAGGATCTGGCACAAACTCCTTATGCAATGTCTGCTATGGAAGTTCTCCATATTTTCCCCTCGCAGAGAAAAGCGGTGTTGTCTCCCTTGGGAGCAGTCGAGACCAATAACTCAGGAATGATCTTTTTTTATCCTATAGACCATAAACCTTGTCTTCCTCACTATGTCACCTTTCAGATAGTAGTGGTGTACACCATGAAATCGTTGACGCGGAACATTTTTCTTACGATGGTTGATGAGGGTTCCTCGACTTGTGTGATGTCATTGGAATGTTGGAAGGCCATCGGCCAACCTGAGTTGTCTTCGTCACCCACAATGCTTACTCCGTTTGAAGGTCAATCATTCAGACCACATGTTATAATTCTCTCTTTCCCGGTGCAATTGGAGGGTAAAACTGTGTGCGTCGAGGTAGAAGTAGTCGATGTGCCTCTTGAATATGATCTTTTGTTAGGGTAGAGTTGGACCTATGCTATGACAGCGGTCGTATCCACCGTTTTTTGGGCCTTATGTTTTCCTCATGAATGTCGAATCGTAACCGTTGATCAGTTATCCTTCTCTCGTCTTGACCCTTCATCGAGGGCATCCACAATCCCTATGATTGACAACCCGTAGTCGGGTATTGTCAACTTAGGTGTCGGATTGTTTTCGTCATTAATGGGAACTTTTGAATATTTTTCTATTTCCAGTGATGTTAGGTTTGTTTCGACTGTCCCCGACCAATCGAAGGCTGCGATTTTTCAGGTCACGTCTTTTAAAATGAGTTACTTTGAAGACCCGTGGATTTTATTATTAGGCGTAAGTTTAACCCTTTTTCGGGCCTGAGGGACTAAATTTTTGAAAAAGGGCCATTCTCCTTGGTTTTGGTTTATCTCTTTTTCGGGCCTTGGAGATTACTTACGAAAAAGGATCCCCCTCGGAGTCCATAGTTAAGCTCTTTTCAGACTCCCTAAATATGAAAAGATCGTCGAGTAACCTTGTTCCTTTCACACTCATTAATTGGTCCAGAAAGAACATCTATTTATCATAAGTTTAACCCTTTTCCTGCCAATAGATTATCCAGAAAAAAGGAACACCTTGGGAGATACGTCTTGCCGAAAGAGTTCTCCTAAGTTATATTTTATACTTTTTCGGGCTAAGGAGACTAAACTCATAAAAATGTTGTGAGTCCTCTCGGTATAAGTTTAACCCTTTTTCGAACCGACTGGACTAGTTACAAAAAAGGAACTCCCTAGAATCTTCTTTTAACGTTTTTCAAACTCTTTAAATGTGAAAAACCATCAAGCTTACCTTCTATGGGCTCGTAAAACTCCACATGGAAGGAGTCTTGCTGTACCTTAATCGCATCGCATGTCTTAGCCTTGCGTCTTTGGCCTAATTCTGGTTCCACGTTGTTATTCAACTGAACCTTCAAAGAATTAATTAAATGCAAGCCTTGCAACACTTTTTCCCTTGCAATCTAACACCTTGACCCATGGAGGAATTCTCTCGAGTGTTCTTATCCTACACATGTCTCCTTGCATCGAGCATCAGTATGTTCCATGCACTTGGAACTAGTTTGCTTGCCCGCGACAATCGTTCCTCCTTTGTAATGTGGCATTCTTTTATTCTTTTTCAAGCTCATTAAAAATTTGAAAAAGACAAAAAAATCAAAAATAAAAATCAAATATTCCAAAAAGAGGGGATAGGATATGCATTCTCTTTTTTCGACAACAAGATAGTCGCCCTTGGACAAAGCACATCCTTTAGTTTTTTCGCCAAGCATTAGGATCTAATATGACCTTAGGAAGTTGTTCTCATCACAGAGTTGTGTCCTCCTCCATTTGGTTACTCTTCCAAACATATGGAGAGTTTGTGGTACCTCCTGTATCAAAGACTTATGTCAATTTTCAGTTGCCTGAGTCTCATTATTTTATCGTTCTTTTGTCCAAAGGAAGTTTTATCCAACCTGAGTCATCCATTCTACAATTTATCTCTTGACTTTCATGAGTCAGCCATCCCAAGAATCCATTCAAGTTTGGATTCAAAGTCAATGAATATTTATGCCTGATGATCGATGTCCTCCAGTCTTTTCCCAAAAGCATGTTGAATACCTCAGGGTAGTGAGTCTTACACTCCTATTGTGCTCCTACCTGATTTTTGAATATATTGAAGTTGTTGCTCGAGTTATGAAGCTCCTCATCTCCAGCCACAGGCGTTGATACTTCTTAAAGATGCATATTATATTATACTTGTATCTCTTCAAATGATTTTGAAATGTAGATCCGTTGTGTATTGCTCGCGGCTACACTTTATATAGACATTTATGTGACATGGATATGCAGTGTACTTTATTGGCAGCCATGATTAGTTCATCTCGAGCATGGGTATGCTCACCTCGAAGAGATTATCATTGTTTTGTAGATGGCACCTTCCGAACTCTAGTCTCGGGCTCGCTCGACTTCGTGCCTTCCCACTTGTAAAGATATTGTAATGTATTTCGGTCATTAGTTTCTCTTCTGACCTCACACATTAGGGGGCATCTATTATAATCCAAAATTTTCCTACCTATGCATACATGGCATTGGCCTTTCCACTTACACAATTTGCTAAAATATTGTTGAGGCTTCCTCTTAAAAAAAAAAAATTTGGAAGTTGTACGCGCCCTACTAAACTGATAGCCCGCGTACACATGCGAGATGCATATTAGTTAGCCCGCATACATACGTGATCTGCATGCTAGACAACCTGCGTTTACCTCCAAAATTTGCAAAAAATATATAATTGCAAGGAATTTGACGGAGTTTACTGTCTATCGAAGGTTTCCCAACCATTTCACCCATTGTAACCCGTCCCCAAACTGAATAACTATATTTTTCTCATACAAAAAGAGCTCTTGGGGTCCCATTTACAACAACAAGCAAGAGAACAAGTAAACTCTTCCAAAATCCCTTCCCCTTCTTAGCCCAAGTTTTGCATCCCTTTCTGATATTTGGCCTCAGCATTCCCCTCCAACCCTTTCTCTTTATACAACCCTTTCCATTTTCCCAAGAGATCAGTTGGTTGTGAGAAGAAAGCATGGGAATGATGCACTTGGAGTGACAATAGAGGATCTCGAACTTGGTTCGCAGAGCATTCGCCGAAGAAGGTTGTAATCTTCCTAATCTTCATATTGAATAAAAGAGTTCTTTCATGTCCCAATACATTGTGTCTTTATGCTTTTATTGATAAATGCATCTATGTCTATATCTGAATATTGAAAATGACAAGTAGAGATTGTATGTTTTGTAGCATTTGTTTTCTAAGCTTTTGCAGGTCAACTTTAGGAGGAGACCTACAATCTAGGAAGTTGTAAAGGTGAAAGAGGTCTACACTAGCCGCAAGGACCTAAGGTGCACCTACTGACCTTCTTTCCTCTCTCTTGTCTTTCAGTTTAGATAATTTTGGGGTAGCTTAGGAATATAACTGTATTTTAAGGGAAGTCAGTGCCTTGCCTATACCTTGACACAGTATAGGGGGATTTTCCCCGCTAACAATTCTTCCTAGAGTGACTTGTTTTTCTTCTTTTCTATTTTAATAACTTCTATGGAACTCAACAATTCCTCTCTTTAATCGAATTATGCTTCTTCATATTCTTCTTTGGATCCTTCTTCATCGGAGTCTTCTATTTCCATGAATAGTACCCTTTCTGTGTCACTTTCGTTGACTTCATCTTCGTCTGATGAGGAACTGTCTTCCTTGGTGGAAAGGATTTTCTTGAAAAACTTATTTTTATTTCTTCTACCCTTTTGAATTTGATTTTTCTTCTTAGGGTCATCTTCTTCTTCATTTCTTTTTTTTTTCTTATAAGGACATTTATTAGCAAAATGACCAACACCATCACAATTAAAACAAATCAATGGAAGCTTACCTTTGTATTTGTAGGTTCTCGTTTTCAACCTTCTGACGAAATTAAGAACCTCTTCGTCTTCCTCTAAATCATTGTTGTAGCTACAATCTAATTTTTCCTTCTGTTTATATTTCTTCTTTATCTTATTTGATGCCTTGAATGTTTATTCCTTCATGACTGGATTGTCTTGATTTGTCCTCATCTTGTAAGTTATGAGTATCTCGTGTAGCTCATCCATGCTCAAGGTTTATAGATCTTCTCTCTCTTCTAGGGATGAAATCTTTGGATCATATCTCATAGGTAGGGACCTCAATACCTTTTGAACAATAATTGTTTCCTTCATTTCTTCTCCCAAGCCCTTGATGGCATTGACTGTCTCATCAACTCGTAGAAAGTAGGAGGAAATTTTTTCATCATCCTTCATCTTCAATTGTTCGAACTTGACCCTAAATGTTTGAAGTTTGGCTCATTTAACATTGGCATCTCCTTCGTAGATATTCTTTAGTTTGTCCCAAATTTATTTTTCGGATTCACAATGCACAACCTTGGTGTATATTGATTCAGTCAAACCATTCAGGATGGCATTTTTAGCTCTAGAATCATTTTCTTCAAGTTACTTTCCATCCTTATTTGTCAAGGGAATGCCTGGTCCTTTGTATCCATCTACTATTTCTCACCAAACATTGAATCCCTATGCATGTACATATTTTTTCATTTGTCTACTCCAGAAGTCATAGTCCTAACAATTAAATTGTGGTACCCCAATCCTAGCATAGTCTGTGATCTCCTCCCAGTGGTTAGACTGCTTTCTGAAGGACCTCCTCTGATTCCAATTGTTGGATTACTAAGAGGGGGGGTGAATCAGTAATGAGAAATTATAATACTTTTAACCACATTTTATTCTTCAAAAATATTCAACAGTTTATCATTAGCATCCAATATATCATCAGCAGTATAATCATAAATGGCATCACATCACAATAGATACACAATACACCAGAATTTATGTGGAAACCCAAATGGGAGAAAAACATGGAATGATTTTCTTATATATCAAAAGAATTCATTCATTACCAACTTCCTATTCTCCAGCTACAACTAGAAGGAGGCTCCAACCTCCTATCCTTAGGCTCCAACCTGAAGGAAGATACAACTCCCTGAATTCTCTGGATCCAACCAGAAGGAGGCTACAACCCCCTGAGTTCTCCGGCTCCAACCGGAAGGTGGCTACAACCACCTACCCTTGCCCCGTCCAAATGCCCTTTAATATAAATGTAGACCAATTGTCACGGACTTTGCCACTGTCACAACTATGTCACTGTCATAACTATGTCATTGTCTCATCAACATGTATCTACTCATCAACCAACTAAACATGTACCCTACCATTCATCAAGTGTATACCTATATACATACTATCTCATGCATCAATCATGAACCAAAAGATAAATCAACAATGAATAGAGAATCATGAACTAGAGAATCAACCATGTGTAACATATACCATATGCCATACCATCAACCATATGAAGATCTGTACCATATCATCAATGAAGTGTCTCAAAGAACCAATGCATGCCCCTCGTGCATATGCCACCATACAATATGAATATGCATCAACCATATCAAATCAAATATAAGAACCATAAGAACCATGATATGTGCTAAACCATATATAAGAGTGCTCCTCACTCTACCAAGAAACCAAGATATACCATATCCAAATACCAAACCAAGCATGCCTCAAGAATACGCCATATCATGACAAGAAGTAACCATCAAAACAAGTATACAACCATACCAATAACTTTGTAGCTGATATGAACCTCTGAGATGATGCCCTGTAACCTTCCTTCAGACTTCAGGGACTTAGTACCAACATCTACTCAAAATTTCATGAGCTTTTCACATGTACGCGAATTTATCTTCTACAGTCTGTGTATATACGCCCTTTTCTTCAATGCATTCCACGTACGTATGCTCCCTTACTGACCTGCAACTCACGTATACCTCAAAAACTAAGGTTTTGTTGCAACTCTGATATTTTTGTCGTCGACCCTTCTTTGCTACCTCAAAAAATGACGCTACAACCTTAGCAAAAGATCACTAGATCGCAAGAAAGATAAACAATGAATAAGTATGTGAGTGATCTTATGAATGACTCCTTAAGGTGCTTATATACTTTTACTAGGTAACTCCTCTCCTTAATTTAGAGCTTTTATGGTTTTCTTGTTACAACAATTTTACCCCTTTGACCAAGACTTATAACAACCTAGGGGCTTCTTGTCCACTCTTCGGGGCTTCCAACTTTACTAGGCCATATCTCCCTAACCGTGAGGAACCACATGGAATTTTGCATATCACCGAAAATGGCATGACGAGTACTATCCATATATGAGGTTCTTTGGTGTATTCACGTTGTCCTTTCTATCCATATTCTTCATTCAACTTTGGGTACCAAAACCACACCGTCAAGGCTACCGGAATATGTAATCGGAATTCTTCAAGGATTGGCATCGATCTCTAAGGTTTGACATCATTCTCCAAGATCACTCTCCAAGGGTTGACATCAATGAAAACCAACAAACCATTGTCCAATAGTCAAATTCTCTATTCAATGTATAATTCTATCAATCGACACATCATTGCCTCGTATTTCACTCTCTCAACAGAAGTTTTCAATATATTGTTTTTATATTTTATTTCTATTTCTTGCTATTTCTTATGTGTTAATGATTACAAAAATATTTATTGTTATTTCTTATGTGTTAATGATTACAAAAATCATGATATGAAATTAGGAAGAGGCATGACTCACCGCCACTCTAGACAAAGCAAAATCATAGATTGAAGTTTACAAAAAACATAGGTCACAGACGTGGATATGTCCTCGTCAATATTGTTAGGAAATGTGGTCCAAAATAGGTAAAGGTTTTATTTAATAAAACTTTAATGTAAAGGATACCTTCACGCTCATGTGAGGTGTCCAAGTTAGTTCTAGTCAGTGGTAGTTAGTTCTAGTTAACGTTCTTTTTTAGTTATAGTTTTTTGGGTATTTAAACCCATTTGTTATTCCACGTGAGGTGGATTTTGGCTCGTAGCCCTCACGTTCCTCTATGTAATATTGTTTTCCTCGTTAATAAAATGATGTGTCTAAGGACACTTTTGTCATTGTGGTATCAGAGCAAATGGTCGATGGTCATTGGGAGATGGTGATGGTTGCTTCTACCAGACTCTGGAGTTTTTGAGGAGGAATTATTTTTTGGAGTAGAAATAAGCATATAATTATTTTATCAACTAGGGCCAATTACAAAGGCACATTGAATGGACCATGTGAGGGGGTTTTGCTAGAAAATTACTTGCATCAATCCTTTGTTTTATTTTGTGACAACTAAGGAGTAATACAACTTAGCAACAATGTAGTACTCTACTAATGAGAAAGCATATTGAATTTCACATTCATTATTTAATACAATTGCTTGAAAAATGCTAAATTCAAATGAAACATTGTAGAACAACTAAACAAATCGTTGATATATTTACCAAGCCATTGAGGGATATTTCTTTGAGAAGTTCAGAGCAATGTTAGGAATCAAAAAGAGTAGTGTTAATGAAAAATGGTAATGAAAAATCTAGGTGCATATTTGTTGAGGGCATTAAAAGTGATGAATCTTTTAGGAATCAAAAAGAGTAGTGTTAATGAAAAATGGTAATGAAAAGTCTAGGTGCATATTTGTTGAGGACATTAAAATTGATGGATATTTCACTGCATAGGTTTGTTCCCTGGAAAAGGAACAAGTGAGGCACACAATGATACCAATGTTGTCACATCGTCTCTGGAGTCAAGCATGTGACTCTAACCTAAAATTGCTATCGGAGTCATTACAAGTTGGTAAACTCAAAAATGATTCCCAAAGATATAGGAGAGTGCCACCACCCTCAATTCTATAAACTTGAAATAAGGACACATTGAAGTGATTAAAGTGACGCACACAATGATACCAATGTTTCCACATCATCTCTAGAGTCAAGCATGTGACTCTAACCTAAAATCTGTTATTGGAGCCATTACAAGTTGGTAAACTCAAAAATGATTCCCAAAGATCTAGGAATGTCACCACCCTCAATTATATAAACTTGAAATTGAAGTGATTAGTGTTTTTGATAATCAAACGTTATCCTTGTAATTCTTATACATAAATAACATTTGTAGAAATGTCATAGTATCATGAACTTACCTCTAATGACACAACGTAACAATACTTGAAATATCTACTAAGGTGAAGAGTGAGCCAAGTGTTGTAAACATTTGAGAGTCATAGGCTAGAAGAGTTATTTTAGTGAGACCAAAGCTACGATATTGGTTGTGTCAACCCAAGTGTTGAAAGTTGATGTAGTTGATATTGTTTCCCTAGCGACATTGTTGTATCTTGCGTAACACTATCAAGTACATGTAATTTTTCAATTAACGATAGTTGGCTTCTATGCACATTCTCTTATGAGTTATTTCATTGTGATGATTGGAACATATACTTTAAGTTCAAATGAAAATATCTATGTTGATATATGACAAATTTGTATGGGTTATTTCATTGTGATGATTGGAACATATACTTTAAGTTCAAATGAAAATATCTATGTTGATATATGACAAATTTGTTAACATAATTGTAATGATCTTGTTAACATTCTTAGGTTTGAAAATATCTATGTTAATATATGACAAATTTGTTAACGTAATTGCAATTATTTTGTTAACATTCTTAGGTGTTGTCCATTATGAATTAGTAAATAAGTGGTGCAATCCACAATTTTTGTAAGAACTTAGTGTGTTGTACTTCATTGAATAGGCTATGTAACATGAAAATACATCGGTATAAGAGTTGATTTATTTAGTAAGGTGGGGAGATGGTTTAATTTGGTGCATAATTGGTGGTATTAGATCAAAAGATTTTTGAACTAACACCTTCACAAAGTACCTTTTAGTACTAGAGATATAAATTTTGGTTATGATATTGTGGGGATATCTAAATTAGATTCCCTCTATTTTTTTAGAGAGGTGTTCTAAATTTCTTTCTGATTAAAATTTTAGCATGTTTTTTGGAAACCTAGATCCAATTTATACAAGTTTGGGTTCAAGTCCGATGTTGGAGAAATACCAAACATGTAAGTCATCATAAAGAGTGCATAAGTTTTGGTTTCTTAATCTAGCTTAAGCATTTTTAATTACATTAAATAATACATATGTTAGCATATTTGGTTTAAATTTTATCAAAATTGGTACAAATTTCTAGATGATAATGCTCATTTGAATTATAGGGTCCACACCTATCCTAAAGGCTTACTAAAAATAGTAAGGTGCGGCCCTTGTAGTATCGGGAGGGCTCTTGAACAAAGAAAAATGCCATATCTATGTCTGGAATGTCTTTGCAACCATTAGAACAGGAATTGCTCAATTCATGGGATTCGCCATCACCCAAGACTGGAAATCTTTCAAGTATCTGGGGCTCCCTCTGTGTATTAAAATGCTCCCGAGCGAGTATTGGCACCTATCTCTTCAAAAGGTTAAACAAAAGATGGAAACATGGGGATCAAGGTGGCTCAACCCAATAGGAAGGGTGATCCTGATCAAATCTGTTCTCTCGGCTCTCCCCTTATACCAATTCTCTACCCTTCTAGTCCCAAAGGGAATTTTAAAAGACTTAGTGCAGCTCATTCGCAAATTTTTGTGGCAAGGAGGAAAATCCAGTCACAAAAAATTCCACTTGGTAAACTGGGACACAGTCACCATGCCCAAGAAAAGTGGAGGTCTCGGAATCAAAGATCCCGAAGTTACCAACTTAGCAATGGGTGCTAAACTTCTCTGGAGGATAGTCATATGAGAAAATGACTGGTGGAAAATGGCCCTCATCAAAAAGTACAGACTAAGAAAAAGAAAAAGAAGTATGGATAATCCCCAAACCCTGCAAACAGGATCCCAAATCTAGAAATTAATAAGGGATGTTACTCCCTTTTTTAAAGAACATATTTCATGGATCCCGAGAAATGGAAAAACAATCAGAATCTGGAAAGACCCAATTATTGGGGTGGACATCAATTCATGGGAAGTTGATATTCGCGAGCTAAAAATATTGATGTTGGATGCACACAAATACGCCCTCTATGATATCTCAAGCTGGAGGGAGAGTACCTGAGCACTTGACCAACCAGGCACACCATCTGACTTCTCTCCTGAAAGGGGCATCCCCTATCCTGAAGACCACTACAGATAGTCGGGGATGGGGGAAAAACGGTTACTCGGTAAAAGAAGGATATAACATGATCCTCTCCAACACGAGAGAACATCAAAATTCAACAAAATGGAAAAATGTCTGGAGTCACGACTCCCTCCCCAAAGTTAACTTCTTCATCTGGACCCTAGTGCATGGGAAAATCCTAACAGGGGAGAACCTTATGAAAAGAGGCTTCCACAGCGCCTTCAACTGCCCTCTTTGTCAAAGTAGCCAAGATAATATACACCATCTGTTCTAGAATTGCCCCTTCTCGCAAAATGTTTGGAAAATAGCTTACGGAGATCTATCTAGAAAGATAAGATGGCCCTCAACTCCAAATCCCAGCTTGGGAAATTGGGACAAGTACTATCAGGGATCCTTCAAGGACAAGCCAGTCATGAAGCGCATCTGGAGGGCGGTGCCAAAGTTTGTCTACTGGGAGTTATGGCTCACTAGAAATAAATAAAAAATTCAGGGGGTTGTCTCTCCCCCCCAAACTGTAGCCGCTAAGTCCAAGATACTCCTCTCAGAAAGTATGAACTCAAAGCCTCTAAAAGTAGAAGACCCAATCAATTAGAATGACCGGGAAAAAGATTAGATGGCAAGTTTCAACCTTAAGACCTCTAAGCACACCTTCACTGTACACAGATCGAGCTAGCAGCTTCACAGTATCCACAGCATAGAACCATGGATCCAAAAGCAAAAAATTCACTCTATGCTTTGATGGAGCCTCAAAGGGAAACCCAAGGGAGGCAGGCACAGGGGGGGTGGTTCTCTTTGAACCTGGAGGGAAAAAATCCCTAAGTTACCACTGGAATCTTGGTACGGATACTAATAACAAAGTCAAGGTGTACACTCTCCTAAAAGGCATACAACTCGCCCAGACTCAAAAAATTCGAGATTTGCAACTCTCCTAAAAGTCACAAAAGATTTGTATGTGTTGAAGGAAAGCACCTTGAGCTTGGTATTTGCTAATCAATGAACATTTCAAAGATGTAAAAATCACAAAGATGAACCCTAGTTGTAAATTTTTTCCTCTTTCTCATAGTCGAGCTTGGAGGTAGTATCTTCGATGTATAACTACAACTTGTGTTCTATTTTTACTACAGACAAGTACCTTCCTCTTCTTTAACATGATATGCAATCTTCCTATTATAATTTTGTTTACAAATTAGGCGTGTCTAACAAATCTATAAATATGTTCAACAACTAAGTTTTTATTTGGCAACTTGAATGCACTCACATCAAGCAGCAAAAATAGAGGGGTTCGATCCTCTCATATTTCTCTAACAAAGGCTCCATGAAGTAGGGTAATAAAGCCTTGGACTTATCTCTCTCAGCAAGTCCTTTATAAATCCCCAAAGATCTCATGCACATCCACAATGAACCAAACTATCTTCATTTTAATATAGTACTTTTGGAAGTAGGGTAATAAAGCCTTGGACTTATCTCTCTCAACAAGTCCTTTATAAATCCCCAAAGATCTCATGCACATCCACAATGAACCAAACTATCTTCATTTTAATATAGTACTTTTGGAATATTAGAGTTATGTAAAGCAAAGCCAAAAATCTGATTTTTTAAATTTCATTTTCTTTTTCTTTCCCCAAAAATCTCAAGCACATCTACAATGAACCAAACTATCTTCATTTTGATATAGTACTTTTGAAATATTAAAGTTATGTGAAGCAAAGCCACAGCTCTAATTTTTTATATTTTTTTTCTTTTTCTTTTATTTTTCTTTTTACACATTCTCATATATTACATCATAAAAATATGCATCAACCATTTTTACTGTAATTCAACAAACCAATTTTATTACATCATAAAAATATGCATCAACCATTTTTACTGTAATTCAACAAAACAATTCAATAGAAATGATCAAATAAAATCATTGAAATGATTAAATATAATGATCAAATATTACAACATAACAATATACATCAACCATCTTTTACTTGTAATCCAATAACAAATCAACTCAATGCAGAGACGATGAAATAAAATGATAGAATGTCACCTTTTAAACCAACTCAATGCAAAGATAATGGAATAAAATGACAGAATTTTACTCTTATACAGATTATTGGTTTAAGATTCTCATATATTTATATATTTTATAATAAAGAGTTTTTGTAACCTCTCTTTCTTTTTTATACTTAAAAATAGTTATTAATTAATTAAATTGATATTAACTTTTTCTAATAAATGTTTTATAAAAATAAATAAATGTTCTTTAAAATTAAATGGTCCTTTATGTTCCGTATTGCTTTCTCGATGACTTTCATGAAAAACGTTAATTTAACCTTATTTATAGTGTTCCTTGCTTCTACAAATAATTCTATCCTCCTTTTTCTCCTTGAGAATTCCCTTCAGAAATGCCACCGTATTGCTTTCTTTTCTCGATGACTTCAGAAATGCCATCAAAAAGATGTTCCGTATTGCTTTCTCGATGACTTTCATGAAAAACGTTAATTTAACCTTATTTATAGTGTTCCTTGCTTCAACAAATAATTCTATCCTCCTCCTTTTTCTCCTTGAGAATTCCCTTCAGAAATGCCACCGTATTGCTTTCTTTTCTCGATGACTTCAGAAATGCCATCAAAAAGATGTTCCGTATTGCTTTCTTCCTCCTTTTTCTCCTTGAGAATTCCCTTCAGAAATGCCACCGTATTGCTTTCTTTTCTCGATGACTTCAGAAATGCCATCAAAAAGATGTTCCGTATTGCTTTCTTTTCTCGATGACTTTCATGAAAAAACGTGAATTTAACCTTATTTATAATGTTCCTTGCTTCAACAAATAATTCTATCCTCCCCCTTCTCTTTCTCCTTCTTGAGAATTCCCTTAAGAAATGCCATCAAAAAGAAGATGCAGACTTCGCCACCTCTGAGGGTACCCTCGGACAAGCAGCCAAAGCATCGCCGCTTGCTCAGTTTTATATATATATATATGCATGCGCTTGTGGTTTGTGATGAAAATATATATATATCTATGCTTGCGGTTTGTGATGAAAAGCATCGGACGCCTCAAGCTCCATCATATGGTCTATTTCACGTGTGACACTCGATAATCAGCCCTACTATATTTGGATCCTATATGCCTATAGCTAGATTTGGATCGTGTGACTTTGTACAGTAATCTAGCTACCATGTTAATATTAAACATTGTGTTTAGCCGCTCTTGAATATTGACGGTAATACCTTGGGAAAGATGCAGACATCAAGGACGGCAAAGTGGACACATGGGCAACCCATAGTTAAACAGGTCTGCGTTAGAACCTCGCAGATCTCACAAGAAGACCACCTGTCACCACAACCCTACGTCCAAGACAATCGTAAAGGTGATAGCGTTAACATAAATTGTGCACTCAAACAGCTACCAGTCATGAATAATGACGAAAGATCAAAGGCAAACAATAATACACGGATGGTTTAATGAAAGAAACTGGGAGGATTATGGTTTCTCCCAGACGGATCAATGGAGAAATATTTGAGTTTGGAAGTTTGCTATTGTGGTTTTGTTTTCTTCTACATGGTCATTTTCGTTAGCCTGTTTGGTTCCTATGAAGAATGGTATGTCATCTGGCATGTGGATATCATTGGTTCCAAAACCTAAGATGTCCATGGATACTAGTGAGGACTCCAGCAAGAGGACCAGATCGAAGAAACTTTACTGGTCTTTCCAACGCAATAATATTGAAAGAATCCTAAAGGACATGGAATGGAAAAAAGAAAGGAATTAGGGGTTGCAAACTCAATAATCCTTCCCGGTCCGTGGGTATCAGCTCTACTAGGTACCAGGGATACAGTACAAGCAGTATAACATTGCATCATAACATTTTTTGTTTAAACAATGTTGGGATCCCGAGTCAAACGTATGGACTAGGTGGAATCGTTTAACCAACAAGAGTGGAAGGTACGGTATGCAAACTCAATCGGCTGAACTGGTCAAGCCGAAAGGTAAATTGTCTGATATCATGCATTACAGAAATCATTGCCACCAAATATCTTAAGTGGCCCATATGACCAAGCCAAGAGCCGCTGAGAAGGCTCCTTTGGAGATTACTGACTAAAAGGTTTCTGCATATGGTATGGTATGTATTTTTTCGCTTTTACTCTTACACGTATGCCATATAAGTCGAGATGGTAAAATATATAGTTGGTTGTGAAGCAGAGATTTTGGTTGCAACTGCCAATACTGTCGATATCAGCAACAAAATCAATAATAACGTTTGAAGACTTTCAAAAATGAAGCCGCCTATAAAATCCCCTATTGAAGTCTTTTTGGAAGACCTAAATTCTGAAAAAAAAATAGCCTTTGCAACAGCATCTGCAGTGGACTGGCTTGACATATGAGAGATGTCTTCACTACTTCAATTCAATATTTGAACTTTCGGATCATCTTTGTTAATGAGGTTATCCAAAAAATACAGTGATGGCACTTCGGTTAACTAAATTGGTTGGTGTACCTGTGCTGTCGCGATGGGTTCACCGTTGTCTCCAATTGTGGCAAACTTGTCCATTGAACACTTTGACCAAAATGCCATTTTCACTTGAAGCCGAACTCATATATACGCTTTTGATCGCACATAAGCACATAAGCTTTCTCTCGCATACGATAAGATAACATACGCTTCTCATATGAAGTTATCTTAATGTGTGTAAAGGAAACTTCATAACTTGCTGGAAAATAGATTACTGCAGAAACTGTTTCTTATTACGTAAGTTTCTTGGGAGAATAGTCAACGGAAAGCACATCACCTATCTTGACACATTTATCCAAAGCAGATATGTCTTTATATTGAGCTTTTGCTTTCGTTCTCCTAGATTTTCATGGTCCTGAGGAAAAGCCGCAATATAAATTGCTCGAAATATTGGCTTCTTGGCAACTTTAATCGCAGAATCTCCAACATTATATACCAATTCTAACAGCACATACACAGCTAACTCCAATCATGGGGTTTCTGGCCCTTGGAAATGAGATATCCAAAGTCTTGAAAGACAATTTATCTTCCCATGTACTCTCAATTTATTCCTTCTGTAGAAAATCAGTATTGCTATTTTATACTTGAACTCTGATTGTGTAGTATACACAAGAGCTACAATGAACTATAAGCATCAAGCAGTGACATATCTATTTTACAAATGGCATGGATCTTACATGTTAAGAATGTGCTATTAACTTGAGGCCAACATTTCACCACCGAGTTTAGTACAGATTAGGCGCTTAAAAACATAAATTTCAAATACACTCAAATACACATAAATTGCTCCGGGTGATATGAAAATTCAGTAATATCGACAGAAGTTACAGCTGATAGAAGCAATGACATTGGCTTCAAATTCAGTGTCTCATTGTAGGTCAGGCAAGACAAATCCAAGAACCAATGCTTGCATGGATATAACAACAAAAAGCAATATGACATGGCAAAGTAATGTTATATAAATTCATCTTTAATAGAATGTGACACGATATACGAATATCTAGATTATGATCGAATAGGGGGAACAATCCGTACTGGAAACAGTGACATCTGAGACTATCAGATTAAAAATCAATGCAGCCCACATAAACGGAAGCAATCTTTCAGACGTTAATATTACTACAATGTTAAAGACTGGCATGCCACGGATGGCTGGCATTTTTTAGGTGAAATCAGGAACTTTCACTGAACCCCTTTAGGCATCGCTTGGAAATAATAATCAACAAACAGCAATAGTCAGTTGCATAGACTATTTTGTCAACTGTCATCTAACACAAACAGTCGCTTACAATATGACAAGGCAAAGTCGCACAAAGGCCTTGAATTGATTCGGTTAGACAACGAATGACTTATCACCGACCACTCAACCCATGTAAAAGAGAGGACTGAGAAAATCGAAGTAGCAATTCACCTCTGTCAAAACCAAATTCTGTATATGCAATACAAGGAATCTTGAATTTGTTCTCAGTTTAGACTATTAGATGGGTAAACCGTAAAAGATATAGCTTCCATGAGTCTTCAAAAATACTATGATACACAAACATTAGATTGTTCTTGAATGTGCTCCCTAACAGAGTCGCAATCATATTTACTCTACCACTGCCTGTGCCCAGAATTACCAAGAGGAATAGTGTTTGAGCCTGAAATTATGCTACGATTTCCATATCCTCCTCGTCCACGACCACGCCCACGATATCCTCCTCCAAAACCTGCTTCACAAACCAGATGATTCATGTCAAATTGCTAATGTAAATTAGTGTCACATATAACACCAAAGTATAAGTTTGGAATGTACCGCCACCACCACCTCCACGGGTCATTGCAGCCAATTCAGGATTAACACGCTGTCCAGCTTCTTGAAGAATGCCAACCAACTCCCTTGCAAATCTTCCATTTGCAGCAGTAAAGAATGAGTACGCTGTACCCTTTGCACCAGCTCTACCAGTGCGACCAATACGATGTACATAATCCTCCAGTGAGCCAGGAAAGTCATAGTTAATGACACATTTTATATCTTTGACATCTGCAATCAACACCAGGTTCAGTAGCACTCAAACTTCAAATCCCCCAAAAAAATACCTATCGGAATTACCCAACACAAATCAAAGAAGTTCTGTTAACATGTAATATCTAACCCAAGAAGAACAAACTAGACAATGCAGCTGCCCTTATCACTGCTTGACATACATTCGCTTTAAAAACAGCTAGGGAAGATTGCATTTACAATAACAAGCTGTACACCAAGCTGATGCACGCCCTAATCCATAAAGACCAAGAAAAGGCTTACTATTTGTCCATTACATTAATGGCCATTTACGTTGGAATGTGCCCACCT
>CBVK0101527981.1:0-11986 GCA_900067695.1 Picea abies | reverse complement strand
CCCAAAATATCAGGGAATCTAGTACTAGGATAACCATTCGAATGCCATCTCATCCTTCTAGAATATTCCATTCTAGAAGCATCAAGAATTCATCTTTTTCCTTGCTTTAGAAAGAGTCCGTACCCTAGCAGTTCAACACAGTGCAAACTTCTTGCACCCTGGTTTAAGGCAGCCTGCGAGAATCATGCATTCTCGCAAGCAAATATACTTGTAGCCTGTGAACAATTTCAAAAATGAGTTTTCTGGAAGAGATGAAAATAACTTTTTCCTAGGAGAAAGTTCTTATGAAGAGCCTGAGTACACCATCATTAATACATCATCCTGATGACCAAAATCATGGGTAACATACGTGCTGACTCTTTCCCCACTTCTGCGATTTCGGTGGCTAAACTAGCCCTGAATTCCTTTGTTTAAGCTACCGAAAGCTAAGGCTTTCAGCGGCTAATGAACAATCGAAATGTTCGCCTAACCCATCGAAACCTGAGATTTGAATTAGATCAAATAAAAACTAAAAAAAAAATTATTTAAACTTTATTACATGCATAAATCTTTGAGAAATGAGCTTTAAAATTTAAAAAATATATATACTTTTTTAAAAGACATCCTATCATCTAAAATAAAAAATCTCAATTGATTTATTTGAGGAGATAATGTTGGATCCTATTGGGGCTGAAAGCCTCCCTGTGAGGTTTCAAGAACCACAAAACCAATGCCTTTCCTGAAAAACAAAAATTCAAACCTATCTACTAGTGTTTCCATTGGGCATGGAGTTATTTTGCGAAAACAAAAGATGAAAATAAAAATTACAATGACAAGGATTTGAAGCCTTAGATAAAATAGAGTTTCAGAAAATGCCCATTGACTAGGCCACCAAACATTTATTCACCTTCCAGACTTTGCAGAATGAAGGTGTTGTTGTGTTGTACTTAAGTTATCATGAAAGGACCGGTCCACAAAGAATCAAACTTGTCGTGCTTGCCTTTATCTTGTCTGACGGCATCCCATTTCAGAACCTAGTCACCAACATAAAAGTCGTCCACCTTTGCTTTTCTGTCAAAAGTATCCTTTATCCTCTTTTGATGAGCTTCTGATTTATCCACTAGTTTTTCTCTGACCTGCTGCAATTCTACCAAGTCAAGCATTCTTCTCACCATATCATTTGATTCAGTTTGTTCCTCCTAAAAAAACTTAGCCACTGGTAAAACTAGCTAAATGGAGAAAATGGCATCAACACCATAAACCAGTTTGAAGGGAGAAGTTCCTATGGATTTCTTGTTAGTTACTCTGTCTTCCCAAAGAGAAAACTTTAGTTTAGAATCCCATCTCTTTTGATTCTCCTCCAACATCTTTCTAATGATTCTAGCTAGACTCTTATTGGCTGACTCGGTAAGGCCATTACCTTGAGGGTAGTAAGAAGTAGAGTGTACCAATTGAATGCCCATTGACTGACACATGTCAACCAATGTATCAGATTTGAAATTTGTTGCATTATCTGTCACTAGCCTTTTTGGGCAACTGAATTTGATCAGGATGTTCTCATAGAGAAACTTCATTATGACCTGATGAGTGGCATTTCTAGTGGGGATTTCCTCTATCCACTTTGTAAAATAGTTAGTGGCTACCAAGATCCATTTATGTTGGCCACTAGATGAAGGATTAATCTCACCTATGAAATCTAAACCCCACCACTGAAAAGGACCATTCACTACAATAGGTCTCAGGGGAAGAGATTTTAGTTGTTGTTTTCCTGTGAATCTTTGACACTTATCACAAGATTTCACAAAGGCACACACATCTAAAAAAAGAAAAGTCCAATAATACCTAGCCCTTAAGATTTTATCAGCTGTGGTCTTCCAATAATGATGGCCTCCATAAATACTTGAATGAAACTGATGCATGACTTCAGTTGACTCTTCTTTGTCTAAACATCTTAGTAGTAAACCAGTAGGATCTTTCCAATACAAAAGATAATTATTAATGCAAAATTCAATTGCTCTGAGCTTAAGGGCTCGGGCTTGAGTCATGCTAAGTTCAGGAGAAACCTCTGACTTCTGTAAAAAATGAATAATACCTAAATACCACTCACATGAAGACAAATTCTCGGCCACCTATTGGCTTCCATGTTGTTCTTCCGCTGCTACCCCTGTCTGCAAACTTGTTGAACTTTCCCCAATGAAATTTATGTCCAAAAGATCACAGTTCTCTTTTGTCAAAAGATTGGCAAGGCCTTGGCCTTTTACCAGCTTGTGGGCTTCACTTCTATGTCAAACTCAATCAGCTTTGCGATCCATTTATCTCTCTTTCCATCAATATCAGGCTAAGTCAAGAGATCCTTCACAGAGGATGAAGGAACATAGGCAACAACATTTGCATGGAGGATATAAATTATGAAATATTTTAATGACTTAATGAGAGCATAATCTTGTGTTTCTATAGAATCATACCTTAGTTAATCATCTCTGAGTGAATTGCTGAAAAAGGCCACCAGGTGATCAATACTTTCATCATCTTTTTGTAACAAGATTGCTGCCACTGTGTCATAGGAAGAAAAAGAGAAAATATAGAAGATCTTGGTGTAATCTGGACTAATTAGAGTGGGGGATTCCATGATAACCTGTTTGATATCATGAAATGAACTTCTTGCATTGTCTGTCCATTTTATCTCAGATCCCGTTTTTAGCATAAAGGTTATGTGTTTCACTAACTCAGCAAAATTAGGAATAAATCTTCTGACAAAATTTATCTTACCGAGTAGATATTGGATATCCTTCTTTGACCTTGGTATGGACAACATTTGAATTGCTTCCACCCAAGATGGATCAATTTTCACTCCTTCTGCTAAAACAATGTGGCTTGGGAGCTTACCCTTCTTTAGATCAAATTGAGATTTTTTGGGGTTCAACGAAAGCCCAAACTATCTGCATTTCAAAAATACTCTTTTCAGATGCTCTTCATGACTGCTATAATAAAATGTGATATCATCAAGATAGATGAGGACAAACTTGTCCTTCTCTCCCACGAAAGCTATCTCCATGGCCCTCTGAAAAATGGCCCCAACATTCATTAGCCCGAATGACATTTTGGTGTACATGAAGGTACCCCAAGGAGTAGCAAAGGTAGTTTTTTCTTGGTCATCAGGATGTACAGAAACCTGGTTATAGCCTGAGAAGCCATCTAGGAAAGACATGACAGTGACCCCTATAATTCTTTGCAGCAAGTGTTCCATCTTGGGTAGGGGATAGTTGTCTTTCTTTGAGCATTTATTTAAGTTTCTAAAATCAACGCATAACCCGATCTCACCATTTTTCTTTCTCACTATTACTAGATTTGCAATCCATTTAGAGTATCTTAATGGGATTATGATTTTGGCATCAAGGAGATTTTTTATTTCTTTTTCAATTACAGGAAATAGGAGAGGACTAAGAGGTCTCAGTTTTTGTTTGAAAGGGATGTTGTCTTTCTCAATGGGAATCTTATGTTGAATGACATCAGGATCAGAGGTTTTCAGATCACTGTATTTCTAGGAAAAAACATCAGCAAATTCCTTCATAATGCTGCAATATTCTAACCTCTGGTCAGTAGTTAATTCAGCAGACAAATTTATGAATTTAGGATGAACTTGGCTTCCTATATTGTGCTCATGGATAGCATGATCCTTATTCTTCTTATCAGGTTTGTAGGGGACATCATTTTGGTCAAAAATCTTCTCAAGAGGCACCAAACCCTGAGGTATATAATTGTTGGGTAGCTGAATAATATCATGTTGACCCATTTTTCTTTTTAGCTTAGGATTTTTGGATTCCTCTACATTTTGATTTTCTTGGTCAATTTGCATATCAGAAAATTCATCTACCACCTGGAGAAATCTTCTAAGCTCATCATCTTCAAAGAATTTCCAATATTTGATATTGTCGGGTAGGAATGGTCTATATTTGACTTGGATTTCATAATTCAGTCTGGGAGGCATGGGAGGAATGAACATACTGGATGAGATAGAAAGGGAATCAACAAGGTGATTCATAGCTCTAGGTATATAGGAAATATCAAAAATGGAGAAAGAGTCCCTGATTTTCCATACCTCATCCCTATAAGCTTTCAACCTGACATGTTTTTCTTGGAAAGTACTATTCACTTGTTGTATGATAAGATCCGCATCTCCAAACACTTTTAGTCCTTTGATTCCCATATCCTTGGTATAATTTAATCCCAATAGTAAAGCCTCATACTCTGCTATATTCTTAGTAGTTTTGAAATCAAGTTTAAAAGACAAATGAATAGCCTCTTTTGAAGGAGAAATCAAAACTACACCTGCACCTGTTGATTCTTTGGTACTGGCACCATCAAAGAACATGCTCCACATGGGAGTACTGTCTCCATCAGTCTGCTAATAAGTAGGGTTTGTGAGCTGAAAAGGAGCTGGCTGAGAATCATCTATTTGCAGAATGCATTATCCAAAGTCCGTGTCTAATGCATAAATTGGATGGTTTACACAATTCTTCCCATCACCAATGATGTAGGCAGGCTGATTTTCTCTATAACGTCTCTTTAGCTCTCCTCCAAACATCGGGACTATGGCATATGAAAGATCCATCTGCAAGGTACCCCCTATCATTTTTCTCCATGAACGCTACAAGAGGAGGCTGAACTTGGGTGGGATATCAACCACTACAACATCCATTACCATGCTTCTCATTGATATCTGGGCAAGGTTTATGACAAGGCCTTTTATGAGTTTGAGGCATATGACTTTCCTAGAGTCGAAAGAGAAGAGATCATGGTAAGGTTTTGTGATGTCAAGCCCAAGTTCATCCATCATTTCTTTAGGCATAAGATTGTGTGACGCTCCTGAGTCAAGCAAGCAGTTGTGCAGGATCTTGTCATGGATATTCAGGGATATGTAGAAGGGTGGACAAGAGTCATCACGGTCTTCTACCATAGGTCCTATAGTCACTGTGGGCTTGTCATCTTGAATTTTTATGTAATCAGTAGATGGGGGAGTATTTGGTTGAAGGGACTTTAGGATAGCATACTTGAATACGTCATTCTTCATAAGTTTAGCCAATGGCATAGGTATTTTCACCTTATGAATTTCTGATTCAAAATTAAATGAATATGATATTTTATCAGAAGGTTTTACCTCATTAGAAGGAGCTCTAAGGGACACCTTTTCTTTATCTTGGGGATGTAATTTCTTCTAGTGTTGTTTGGAAGGAGTGGAGTTCTGCTTTGTAGGAGTAGTAGACTTCTTGACAGCAACATCTTTCTTTTTTTCCGGGGTAAAAAGCAATGGATTTGGAGTGGCAGTCTTAGATCTTAAATTGTAACCCAGTTGATCATCTTTCTGATAAAATGATTCTTCAATGATTGCCTCATGAATCTGCTCGTCCATCTGGGCCTCCTCATAATATTTTTGTGTCAAGAAGGAGGAATCATTTTCATCCCCAAAACAATTGATGTTGTCTTCTTCTTCAACTTCATCATGAGATAGCTCCTGCTCTTCTTCTAGCACTGCATTTTGGAAGGGGGCCCTGATCCTTTGGTCTTCAACTACATTCTTTTCTCTCTAAAGGATTTGGACCTGTTGGTTGTTCCTTCTGTAAGGAAATGCATTGGGATTCCTAGGAGCATAGACATCCGGCTCTTTACTTCTTGCTGGTTGTTGAATCTAAATTTTCATATTCCGAGGTCAAGTTGTCCAACCTCTTGGCCATATTTTCCATTTTGGTATTTGATGAAGAAGGAGGATAAGCAGACGACTTCTTTCTCTCCAATTTTCCTTTAAGTTTCTGAGATGCCATAATGTTAGATTCAACCTCAAGAGAAGTGTCTTGCATTAAAGTGAGTGTGATTGACCTTCTTTCTCTAAGGATTAAGAAAAATTCTAGATCAAAGGCAGAAGAGTAAGTAATCTTTGTTGATGCATCAGTTGGCTTGATCTCTGCTGGCATCTTGCCTAACATCTTATTGAATCTTTTGGTGAATTCTGACACAGACTCTCCATTTTCTCTTCTTAGATTTCCAAATCCAGTAATATAATACAAGATGTCTCTTCTTTCTCCCCAATGTTTCAAAAGCACTTCATCTAATTTCTCAATACCTACCATTGAATTTGTTGGTAGTTCCTTGAACCACCTCCTGGCTTGATCATCCAAGCTTTGCACAAAAATTATGGTCCAATCATCTTCCTTTGAAATGTTAATATTCTCAGCATAAGCATAGAAAGATTTTGTATGTTCTTCAGCACTATAATCCCTAGATCCAATAAACTTTGGCATATATTTCTGATATCCTCTTATTGGCATGGTTGATAAAGGATTGGGAAACACAAGAGGGGCATACCTATTGGCTAAGATTTGTTCCATTCTTTTCAAAGGGGCAGCCATGGCAATCTTGGGGGTTGATGCAGAGAAAGAAGTTTATGTAGATGATGGCTAAAATGGGATAGGTGGGACTATGGACAATGGTTGTCTTACTTCACTAAGGAATGAAGGGGAAGCAATGGTAGGATGACTACCTTGGAATGTGTTTCCTGAATAAGGTGGAAAGTAAGAAGCTCTGTAAAACTGACCAAGCAACATGGCCAAGTTTTCTTCACCCTTAGAGAAAAGATCTTGTAAAATATCTTCAAGAACGAGAAGACTGGTATGAGTATGGAAAAAACTCTCTACAGGATCAGTTGGTGAAGAATTCAAGGAAGAGGAAGAGTCCTCTTCTTGGATGGATTCTACAAATTCTTCTCCTAATTTGGAAATAGTAACATGCTCAAAAATAGAATCTATAACATCAGAGGAAATTGAAGGCTCATCACCTTTCAAGATTTCTGACACAATTTTAATTTTCTGAGAACTAGAAGTTTCAGCAGAAGGGGATTCGACAAGAAGTTCTCTAGATACAAAAGAAGAAGTGTTTCTTGAAATACCTAGTTTAGATGCTCTTGCAGATCTGAAAGTTTGTCTTTGCAATGCTTTTCCACTTTTGATGATCTTCTCAATATATGGAACTGGTGTTTCTAGTGGTCTTTCTTGGTTTTCCCTGGTATGAGCCCCTTTCAGAGCCACTTCATTCCAATGGAGTCGTCAGATATATGGTTACAAAAAAAAATGTGTCCAAACTTTTTCTATCATCAAAGTTGGATCTTGTCGTCTCCCAAGGAAGTTGAGCTTCAGTCTACTCTCCCCAGCAATGATGCCAATCTGTTATCACTCTAGGAAACTCTCCATAAGCTACTGTAGTCTTTTACAATCTTGTCCTTCTTTTTCTTCTCCTTTATTCTTTCATGGGCTAATCTTTCCAAGGATGAGTTTCTTTCTGCAAAGTTCTTCGACAGGGTTTCATACCTGGTTTTGATTACCCTTTCTAGCACTTCTTGCTCAGCTAACTTCTTCTTAAGCTTCTTGATTTCCTTTGATTTACTCTGCTTCACTCGTTTGCTAGATGAGGCATATGAAATTTTTGGTTCTTGTTCTTCTTGAGGTGTAGGTGATAGAAGGTCTTCATAACTTGTTGTGTATATATCCACAAAAATAGAATTTCCACACCCTGTGGTAATTGAATGCTCGTGACCTGTTTCAATTTGGTGCTCTTCATCCTTGGAGTCTGTGTAAGGAAGATTAAGAATGTTTTTTTTCACTGGGGATTCTTTGGCCTTTTCTTTTTCACTGTTGAAATTTAATTTCTTCTTAGTTTTTTCAAGCTTAGAGGAAGGAGAGGGTTGATTAACTGGAGTTGAAGAGATAGCTCTCCTCCTCCTCTTTCCACTTCTAAGAGTAGAATAATTTTTGGAATGAGGACTCTTTTCACCTTCGCTGAATCTTAGTCTCGAAATCATTCCAGAACAAGAAGTAATTCCACTCTTTGCCTCTCCTTTGCAACATATCACAAACCAAAATTTTAATCAGACTATGGTGAGATAATCTACTTGCAACTTTATTGGTCTTGGCCTTGACTTGATGAGCCATTTTGGATAAACTTTTGTGGAGAAAATAGGGCAGATTGAGTGGGTTTCTACCATCCAAATGATTTATGAGTTTAACACAGTAAATCATCACTATGTTATATCGCCCTTCACAAGTTATATAAACCATTATGGATTTTAGTAGCTGCTGCCATTTCTCTTCAAGGAAAGACACATGAATGTCTTTCTTCCATATCAAACCCTTGTGTTCTGGTTTCAAATAAGACCTGAATTCAACATTCTTAGTGACAGTAGTTTTAAACCATTTTTCTCCAGTCCTGGGAAGCTCTGTCACTTCACTTATGAGGGATTCATCTATCTCGAAATCATATCAACCTATGATTGCTTTCTTTTCATCGAAATTAATGGCAAAGGCCTCTGCCATCTCCTAATCAGAACTCTGTAATTTTTTGCAAAAATTATAACACCCTACATCCTTAAACAATTCACATACCTCAGGGTGCAATTCCAATTAATTGATGTCATCGAGCTCTTTCCTCAGGGTTGACACTCCTTTCTTCATTTGCCACAATGATTCCGCACACCTGTGATCGAAGGAATGGATTTCGGGGGAGAGTTACACAATGTAGAGTTAGGGAGAGTCGGCTCAGCTATGACAGAAATGAGAAAACTGAGGTGAGTTTAGAACGTGGCACTGATTACAAGGGATGCAACATAATGGTTGGTGATGTGCAGTAGTCATGGTCGATAACTGTAATTATGGAGGGTACGTAATCATATGGCTTGATGATACAGCGATCTGAAAATATTCGCTTATATCATAAAAAGATCAACTTCCAGTCGTGAACGGTTCGTTCTCCTGGTTTTTCAGTGACTTATTGCAATTATAAAACTTCGAACCTGATGGTTGAAACGTGTGAAAGGACGTGCTAACGCTTTCCTCTCTTCTGGGATTTCGATGGCTAAAATAGCCCTAAATTCCTTTTTTTAATCTACTAAAAGCAAAGGCTTTCAGTGGCTAATGAAAAATTGAAATGTTCGCCTAAGCCACCAAAACCTGAGATTTGAATTTAGATCAAATAGAAAGTAAACAAAAGTTTATTTAAACTTTATTACATGCGTAAAGCTTTGAGAAATGAGCTTTAAAAAATTAAAAAAAAATGCTTTTTTAAAAGACATCCTATCACCTAAAATGAAAAATCTCAATTGATTTATTTGAGGAGATAACGTTTTCCACTTCTCAATTATCCTTCTCTTTGGCCTCCTGATCTCTTTTTTCGTCTGAAATTATTCCTAGTGGGTTTCCCTTTCTCCCCAATATGACCTCATGGTATGTTTTGGCATGGTAGTGAATCTCTTCTTCTTCCCAATCATCTGTCGTGTATTCATTTTATGCTTGCAACTAAGGAACTATTTCTTTACTATATATAGAGGATTATGCCTCCATAATATTTCCTCTCCAAAGTGGAAATATGTCAGTATGCCCACTTCAGCCTGGGATTGCTTAACATGTTCGAAGAAATATGACCCAACCCATAGTGGGAAAGGAGGCCATATGGCCTTCTTGTCACTATAAAGAGCTATGCCAACTCTATGAACCACGGTATAATAGAAAACTTCTTGTAAAACCAACTTGTCTAGGATGAATCTTGGAAGAAAATGTGGAGCCTTGATGGCTCCATATATTCTTAAATATGTTCCATATTCCAAGAGGTACCAATATTGTATCCTTCAAACTATCAAATGTGCGTTTTCCATCATGCATGATGAAATTAAGTTGAAGATGAGTTGGAACAACAACGCTAGTCAATGATCACATATATTGTGATATTCTATCCTAGACTTTTTCTCCCAGAGAAACTTGCAGTAAATGTGTATTTGGGGTCACTTGGTTTCCAGGTCTAGCCCATTTATGGGTATGTGTGGTAGATACATACCATTTCCAGGAGATAAGAGGAGATGTGAAAACTAGGAAAGTTCGCAGGGATGGTTTCTTTTACTTCTATGATATCTTCTTCCATGGATGCTAATAAAATGACATCCCATTTAAAGGTCAACCCGACATCCACAATATAGTAAATGAGAGGCACCCAAGTCATCATTAATTTTGAAGCATTGGGTTCCCCATATAATATACACAACATTGCCACCACATATTGGTAAGGCTCCCAATAGGTTGGTGGGGTGATTTCCTAAGAGCCTTGATTTAAATGGTTTTCTACATTTGTAGAAAACATTTAGAAAATCCTTTGATTTAAGTGGGAATTTATTTATAAGATTTTCATCTAGCGATATTTCCCCTTTATCCAGGTAGTAGAAGGAGGATGTAGTTTATGCTTCAAATAATGTTATCCAGTTCCCCCTAGCATTGAGTATGTACCTTGTATGAAAGTACACATGTCTCACTATCCATAAAATGGCATTCGCGCAAGGAATTAATTTCGCATGGGTTGTCGCCTTATCTAGATTATATTTTCTAATGTTCCTGAATATTTCAATGTCAATGTTATCTCTTGACCCTTGGAGGAAGGTTTTATTGTTAAAAATATGGTAAACCTAACCACATTTGATTGAAGTTTCAATATCAATAATCCCTTTAGCGTCATCATATATGGGTCCTATGGTGTCCACTACTCCCTCTTGGAAGCTACCACTTGCAGAGGCCTCTTCCATAGGTGTTACACATCAAAATTACTCACTTCAATGATGACCTATTGTCGTCATTACAAGTGTCTCATTTTGGCCACAAGTGTCACAAGTGTTGAAGACATCATACAATCATCTTGTCTATGTCGTGTCTCGAACAACATCACAAGGACACTTCAGAGACTAGTTTAATAAGGAGAAATCATTTGATGAAGAGTACAAATATTTTTCCATGAAAAACCCCACTTAAAATTGAATTTTGAAGGCCATCTCTCCCGTACCCACTATCAGGGAGTTCTAGGAGTTCTAGCGCTCACTACCCTTCTTTGGGGGAGTGTTCCAGCACTTTGTGCACCCTTTTGGAGGAGCGTTGAGATTTTTTAAGGAAATTTTGGGCAGCACTACCCTACCCAATTTCAGGAAGTTCCAACACTCCCTACCCTTGCTTGGGGGAGCATTGCAACACTCTATGCCCCATTCTAAGGGAGCACTAGGATGTTTGAGGAAATCTTGGGTTGTTGAGGAAAATCAGGGAAAAATCCCCTTCATCTCTAGAGTTGGTTGGATTAGAATCTAAGGTCAAGGCTAGATCTTAGGGAATATCCACAAATGATGGAGAAGGATCCTCAACCTATACCAAGAATCTCTAAGGTGGTTGGGTCTCTCCAAGCTTATATAAGGAGGCCTTCTCATGGTGAAATGGATGAAAAATGGAGAAACACCTAACTTATGATCTCATAAGGAAGGAGAGGACATTGAAGATATCAAACTTATTATCTCATAAGGGAGATAATCTGTAAAGAACATTCATTTTGATTGTGGATTATTTGAGCAAGGGGCTAGACAAGGAGAGTTGGAAGAGGCTACTGCAACTTCATCAAAGGTCTGTAAGTATTGCTATCTAGTTCTCATTAATACATGTGCTTGGCTTGTTTCTTTCAAGGTTGTGTATGCCTACATGAACTTGTCTTTGATAGATAGATATAGTTTTGGATTAATCATGGTAGAATAGGAATTTGTTTTGTCTTTGTTATTATTGGATTGCGGGACTTGTTGAAGAGCTTGGGGATGAAGGCCCAACTTGGACTGGGAAAGGATAAACATCGATAAAAGGTACATTATTCTTCCTTTTCTCTATTTGATTGACTTATATAGGTTTAAAAGGATGTCAATGACCAAAGTTAGCACCTTTCTGTCTTGATCTTAGATATTTAGGGTTCAAGAGGAAATCCACTAGTCCACAGGGGGATTTTCCTATAATAGAAATTGGCGACTCCACTGGGGAACAAAGCTTTCAGTTTTGGTTTCCTTACTTGGTCTTGATTTTGGCCTTTGATCACCTTTAGATATTATTCATGATGTGTCTCTGATTTTTAGATGTGTTTTTGGCTCTTGGATTCATCTTATACACACTAAATTTATGGA
>CBVK0101527979.1:0-16724 GCA_900067695.1 Picea abies | reverse complement strand
TTACAACTAATGGCCTAAATATGACATAAATAAAATAAAATTACTAATATAATATGCCCCAATTAAGTGGTAATGAGCCAATATTAGGGCTTAACAACTCTCGTTTCAGTGGGTCTCTTTCCATCAACTTCAGCTCATTTATTCTGGATATGAGACCTAGAGTTTTATGAGTACCTTGAGGCTTGCATTCATTAGTGGCAGGCTCTCTCACCATTGACATATGGCAATACCTTAATGTCTCCTGATCAATGGATTTCTCAAGCATTCGACACCAACTCCTTTATTCACACTTGTAGAAATGTACTCATTGCCTTGATACCTACTTTTATTATTGGTAGGTTGTCTCGCATTTGTTAACAATATACCTCAATGACCGGTAATCAAACAATGTCTCATTGTGTTCGACCTCAACTCATTTATTCACATGATGTAGACATGCACACTTGGTGATAGTGTAGAAGACTTGAAGACATCACTATGTGGCCACAACTTTCCTGAGATGTTGCTTCCCCTTCATTGGACCAATAACTATTTGACTTTAGTGATCATGGGAGATCAGATTGTACTCCATGGAATACAAATATCTTCAGATTGATTTTGAGACTGGTTTCACTAGGCCTTGCTAATGACTATGACAACTTTTGGCATGTAACTACATTTGCATTTGCCTATTCATGGCCATGAACATTTTTTTGGTATATTTTTCACATGGATCTGCATCGTATTCTTGGCAGCCATGTATGCAAAGTCAGTACACAATGTAGTGAGTAATTGAGTTCATCCAGTTGGTTCTCTACCACTCCACATATGGGTTATTTATAATGTATTTCAGCCATCATAGATACTCCTATGATATCACACATTAGGGGGCATCTGTTATAGCAATATTTGCCTCACCATTGCTATCTTGCACAGAGGGCCTTTTTCCATTTCCCTATGCTGACTTATCATCCCTTTTTGATGAATCTAGAGCTAAAAATATACATTTTTCCACATATACACTCCCTATCAATTATACAAGATCCGTATACGTTGGCTTCTCCACTACATCCCACGTACATTAGGATTTGTGCCAAAAAATACAAAATGAGGTCGGGTTTCCATGTCACGAAAAAATATCTCTGATCCTTGGCCTTCCATATACTGGAAACGTTCTGACTCATCCCTTCAGTTTCATTCTGAAGGCTATAAGAGCACAATTTCGAGCTATCGAAAAGAGGAGAAAGCATTCAACTTTGAGAGCAAAGTGACTCTGGAGAAATTACTTCATATTGAATCTGCATCCCTTTGTCCCTCAAGTATGAACATAGTGTTCAACCCCCAATCTCTTTCCCTATTTCTGAGAGGACCTCATTTCCTCTTTCCTATGAGCTTGCCTTTGGTGGAGGATTGACGTGGTGGAGACCCAATTGGAAGGAACTTGGTTTCTTGGTTTCAAATCATGTTGACATGGAAATCTGTAATGTTGTCACTTTTGCTAATCAATTATTAATAGGAATACTCCTTTCTCGTCCTATTGGTATCTTGCAAATATATGATTATTATCCATGGGAATGTTTGTAATGTTTATTAATGGATTATGCTATCCGGTGCTAACCCATTTTGTATGATCACTATTTACTTGTTATGTTTGTTTGTTAAGAACTTCTTGTAGGTATAAAGCTTTGGGTCAAAGTGCTCAACGGTAGAACATCATCAAATGTTGGATCAAGGTAGGCCTCTTTCTTATATTTCACATTAGTCTATATAGAATATGTTGGAATTGAGTTGATTTCTGTAGTCATACCTGTCTGTTGTGGTTTACCCTTGGCCATAGAGAGTTTTTCCTTTGTAACACTAGGACCCCTTGGATTTTGACTTACTCCTTGGGAGAGATTATGTCTATGCCATAAAAGATATCGTGTCCACTCTTTTTCATGTGATATCTTTCCCGCACGATGGAAGAATGGTGACTATTGATCAACTTTTGTTTATTTTCCCTAAAATGACCATCAATGCAATGACCTCCCCACACAATTCTTATATGAAATCGATATCACCCTTGCCAATTATGTGGCATTGTCTCCCATGACTTAGATCTGATAGTTGACATGGTGATATATTTGATAGGACTTTTGGAGCCTAATCTCCTTACCCCTGAAGAGACCCATGATATGTGTTCCTTCCATAGAATTTCTCTTCCATCCAGTAAAGATCTCTTGGAATCCATGATCGAGTTTTGTCCCTTGACATGGTTTCCTTCCGGAGCATTATCCTCTTAGAATACATGATCAAGAAGAGTCCACGAGCATAGTTTCGCTTCTTTGTGGAAAACTCATTAAAAAATGAAACAGAGTTCACAAGCATAGTTTTCCTCTCAATAGAAAGCTCATTAAAAAATGAAACAAAAATCTGGGGACTGAACCCGGAGCCTTAAGCATAGTTCTTTTCTTATGTCAAGCTCATTAAAAAATGAAACAGTCACCTCTCCCATTGAGTCAAGTTTTTTTGCTAGATCTCGTAGATGTCGAGTCGATTCTTTAGCTAGATCTCGTAGATGTCAGTTCGAGTCTTTCGTTAAGTCTCATATTTAAACCTTCATTTCATCCACCTATATCCTTTTTCTCCATCTAGTACAGAAATTGGTGACAACCTCAAAGTCGATGAATGATTTGAATCTTAGGGGGCATGTCTCCAGCCTTTGATTGTCTTTCTGGAGTTATACCACTAGTGTTTCAAGCTAGGGGTAGAGTACCAACCATCCATGGGTATTCCCAACCTTTGGAGATTACATTGGGAATTTACAATCATAGTTTAATTTTGTTTCAAGCTTGTTTCAAAATGAAACCAATACCGAGCTTAGTCTTTGTTCTTTCTCACGCTAGAAAATACATGAGAATGTAACTGAGTAGAATTTTATCACTTTTTTGGACTCATAAAGGTTATATGAAAAAGGAACCCTATAGAGTCTCCTTTAAGTTCTTTTTAGACTCTCTAAACATGAAAAGATTGTCGAGTGATCTTGCTTCCTTTCACACTCATTAAAAGGTTTGAAAGGGCATCTTTTGAGTGGTATTTTATGTCTTTTTTGGCCTCGGGAGTCTAAAATTATGAAAAAGGACAACACTGGAGTCATATTTAAGTTCTTTTCAGACTCTTTACACATGAAAAATCACTGAGTTTACCTTCTCTGGACTCGTTAAAAAAATCATATATTGAAGGGCCCATATGGGACCGAACCCTTACTTCTTCCAGTTTGTTAAACAAAGGAAGAGGGACTTACCAAAGGTGAGTTATATCGAGCATGTGTTATCCTCCTTGATCTTTTTAAATCCAAAAAAGGTGCTCATCTATCTGGATGGGGGAAATTTTTGAAGGAAGCAATCCAAGTAGTTTTTGGGGACATTACAGGTCACTCTTACAATCGCCCTTGAACATGACACTTTGTATTTCCATACGTTTTAATCCATTGAACCAATCCTCTGAGTTTCTTTAATCCTTCGGGTCACCCGACGAAAGTCATAGTGTCCAATGCATCATCATGTTTTGGTCCATGTCATGTTTCTATTTTTGTGCCTCAATGTTCAAGGGAAGTATCTGCCTCGAGATTCAACCATCACAAATATCCTGTTTAAATACCCGTGTCAGTCCATGTTCATTTGATCCACCAATTTACATCTCTGTGTTAGTTTCATGTCATTGATGGGGGATACATCAAGGCCCTCCTTCGACAATTTTGTTCCTGTCAACGTCAACACATTATCCGAGAACTAGACTTAGAAACCAGTTAGTACCTTGGGACCTGCATGCCTCAGTGGCATGCCTCCTCACTTCTGACAGTGGGTTTACATCATTGACCTCTTATCAGATGATTCCACTGATGTTTGACTTCAACTCATCTATTCACATTCGCTGGAATGTACTAGGGTACCTTGGGAATCATTGATGTCAATGGTGATTTTCCTCGCACTTGTTAACAATTTACATTATTGACAGATAATCAAGTGGTTTCTACCATGTTCGACATTAGGACATCTATCCACATGGTTAGACTCATATTGCATCAGGATCGGTAATAAGACCCTGGGTTGAGTAATCACTCTGATATGTACTTTACCCAGGTTGTGACGAAGTTTCTCTTGAATATTGACACATATACTTTCACATAGATCCACTTTGTATTGGTCGGTGGCTATGTCTTGTCATCTCATAGATCCACTATGTATTTTTCATGGCTACAATCAGTTCATATCATGGAGGTATAGATCTACATTGTATCTTGAGTGGCTATACCTTTTTGTTAATACAATTATGGATCTGCAGTGTATTTTATGGCAGCCATACCTTGCAAGATTTTATCACCCAAGCATAGGTATGACCGCCTTGGGTTTGAAATGTATCATAATATTTGTTTGACGGTTATGTGAAGTTTCTACCAAGTTCTCCACGTCCATACCCTTGCTCGCAAAAGTCTACAAAGTACTTCAGTCATTAGTTTCTGTCTTCTAACTTTGCACTTTGTGGGGAAATCTATCACACATCAAAATTACTCAGTTCAATGATGACCTATTATCATCATTACAAGTGTTGCAAGTGTCGCATTTTGTCCACAAGTGTCACAAGTGTCGCATACATCATACATTCATCTTGTCTATGTCATGTCTCAAACGACATCACAAGGACACTTCAAAGACTAGTTTAAGAAGGAGAAATCATTTGATGAAGAGTACAAAGATTTTCCCATGAAAAACCCCACTTAAAAATGAAATTTTAAGTCCAATGCTCCCCTACCCACTATCAGGGAGTGCCAACACTCCCTACCCTTCTTTGGGGGAGCGTTCCGGCACTCTATTCACCCTTCTTGGGGAGTGCTGGTATTTTTTAAGGAAATTTTGGGCAATGCTCCCCCACCCACTATCAGGGAGTGCCAGCGCTCCCTACCCTTATTTGGGGGAGATTTTCAACACTCTGTGCCCCATTTCGATGGAGTGTTGGGTTGTTTGAGTAAATCTTGGGCTGTTGAGGAAAATTAGGGAAAAATCCTCCTCATCTCTGGAGTTGGTTGGATTCAAATTTGAGGTCAAGGATGGATCTTAGGGAAGATACACAACTAATGGAGAAGGATCCTCAACCTATCCCAAGAATCTCTAAGGTGGTTGGGTCTCTCCAAGCTTATATAAGGAGGCATTCTCATGGTGAAATGGATGAAAAATGGAGAAAAACCTAACTTATGATCTCATAAGGAAGGAGAGGACATTAAAGACATCAAACTTATGATATCATAAGGGAGATAATCATTAATGCATATTCATTTTGATTGTGGATTATTTGAGTAAGGGGATGGACAATGAGAGATGGAAGAGGTTATTGCAACTTTATCAAAGGTCTGCAAGTATTGTTATCTAGTTCTCATTAATACATGTGCTTGGCCTTTTTCTTTCAAGTTTGTGTATTCCTACATTAACTTGTATTTGATAGATAGATCTAGTTTTGGATTAATCATGGTAGAATAAGAAGTTTTTTTGTCTTTGTTGTTATTGGATTGTAGGACTTGTTGAAGAGCTTGGGGATCATGACTCAACTTGGACTGGGCAAGGAAAAACATTGACAAAAGGTACACTCTTCTTCCTTTTCTCTAATTGATTGACTTAGCTAGGTATAAAAGGATGTCAGTGACCAAATTTAGCACCTTTCTATCTTGATCTTAGAGATTTAGGGTTCAAGAAGAAATCCACTTGTCCACAGGGGGATTTTCCAATAACAATAGGGGCCTTGCTAAAACTCTGTGATCACTTGCGTGGTGACATATTTGAATATAAAAAAATATATTTCTCATTAGTTCACCAGAAACACCACTTTTAGATGATAGAATCAAATCCTTGTTATTTTAACAAGGAAAATAATGGAGAAAGAGATGGAATGGTTCAATTTTTCATTTCAATGATATTCAAAACTTCTTAGAAAAATTAGAGGATTAGTAGTTTTGGCATTGATACATACTTGTTTCAGCATCAAAAAGATAATCATCACTGACATATAGAGGTCTATCGACATAGGAATAGGAATGATCCACCATCATTGCGAGGAGACAATGTCAAATTTTAGGTCTATGCCAAAGAAGGGAGATAACTACATATCTTCATTCAAGGATCAATCATCATTGGTAAAGGGATATGTGTATTGAGGTTAATTCTCTAAACTATGCAAACAAGGTTAAGCTTGTATCAATGTTCATCCTTTGATCTTCGCCGATGAGTACAAGGATGTATCGGAGTATAAATACTTGTGGGAACCAACACTACTAGTGTTTTTATTATTGAGACTAAGTCTCAATTGAATTCCCAAACACTAGACTTTGTTGGTTTTAAATTAATAATTATTGTCGAAATGAAGGGACTATATCAGTTAGGATGTTTTGAGTGTCGCCAACAAGGTAGGGTGAAATCGAGTTTGTGTGTAAGTATAGCTAAGATCATTGTCTTGTTCCTCATGGTTAGTTGGTCCTTGTTTTCCACATTTATATCTTAACACATGCCATTGATTAGGGTTAAGGTTTCTAAGGGTTGCGAGTGATGAACATGGTGGCACGAGGAAGACATGTGTCATATAGGGTTATATTAAGTGTGCAAGTGGAGACCATGGCTAGTTTGAGGGTTGCGAAGCTTGAGGAAAAGGAAGGGAACAAGGAAGGGAACATGAGGACAAACTATAAGGAAAAGAAGGTTTAGGACTGAATTGTCCTTCAATGGTTCCTATCTATATGCAAAAGAAAAAATAATTCGAAAACAAATGAATTGACACATGGATGAGAGCATGTGCTACATACCTACAAGCCTAGAGTTGACACATGTTTGAGAAGGAATTTCATTGTGTCGAATCTGTTTGCTAACAAGATCCTTCTTTATGCGCTCGAGTGCTTTTGGTTACGAAGAAAGTAATCCTGGTAGGGTTTTTAGATTTTTTGTGCCTTAGGCGCTAGGCCCAATTTTAAAAATGGGTGGGAGATAATTTTCATATGGTAGTAGCTGCACATATATTTTTTGCAGGATTAGCATGAATATCCAAAATTATACCTCATATAATCATAGGAGGACCCTTTTTCTCATAAATTGAATGCTTTGAGTGTGCCCATAGAGGTGAGGTGGGCCATCCTGGCCAGGAGTGGAGCTATGAGTGTGCCCGCAGAGGTGAGATGGGTCGTCCTGGTTGGGAGTGGAGTTGTGAGTGTACCCACGAAAGTGAGGTGGGTCATCCTGGTCGAGAGACTTGGTAGGAACAACGACGGGTCTGGGAACAAGAACATCATTGAGTTCGGGAATAGTTTGGTATAGCGACGTGTCTGAAACAGGAACAACCATTGATCTAGAACAATAGAAGTTGTGGTTTCAAGAGGTTTAGGTGGGCTCCCAAATTTTTAGTCTTTTGTCTCCAATAGATAGACACGTATTGTCTCATTCCTTATTATTTGTTTTATCTTGTCCCCTATGTCAATGAGAATACATTAAACACACATAAAAAAGGGGCAAGAGGTACCCATCTCAGGTGAAACAAACCATTTAGGTCAAGTAAAAATTGCCTCTTCAAGCAAAGCAGGGAAGTGGGTTTGGGTAAATGCTAAACAATTTTGGGGTATTTTAAAACGTAGGGTTTCTTGTCTAAAATGGGAGCATACAAGAAACAAATTGGCCCTCCGTAATGAACTTTCAAACAAGCCTGTTTTGAAAAGGTGTAGAAATAACATGACTAAATACAACAGTGATTATGCCTTGTACAGTTCCACATCCACACCTCCACATGGTCACCTGACCTATATTTGAAAGAGTTACTAAATTCCAAGAGGGGATTGGAGGTTTTAGAAGTCAAAGGGCATGAGAGAGACCTTCAAATCCAACTATTGACAGTAGAAAATTGGGGCTTAGTAGAAAACAATAAAGTTTTAACAGATCAAGTGACATCATTGAAAGAATCCCTTTTGGAAGCAAAGAATGAATGGAAAGGATTGAAGGATTCTAGAAGAATTAGGAAATATTTTGTTGTGGAAATTAGAGAGGTGGTGAACTCTAAAACACCCAAAGATGAAGGGAAAACATGTGAACAAGCATACACCCATGGAGTGAAAGCAAGGGATGAAGAGAAAAAAGATTTTACAAAAATATCCAAAACTTGGGCACACGTCATTAGCAATTCTGCTAATATGCAAAAAGAAACACATAGCCAAGGGGATGACATTCAAGATAAAGAAAACAAAGAAATAAAAAGCAGAGAAACATACATTATTATCAAAGGTGTGAGAGAGTATGGAAAAAATGAATGTACACTCGATCTTGCAAGTGAATTTTTGAAGGAAAAGTGGCTTTGGCAAAACCGAATTTGCTAAGCATGGAGGGTGGGTAAGCCTGGTGGTGAAAGAGATAGGCCCATAAAAGTCATCATGTCAAGCATACATGACAAGCAAATTCTCCTCGGCAAGAAGCAACTCTTGAGAGGCTCTTACTTTTTTCTAGACGAATATTTAACTATTAGACAACAAGAGGAAAGAAGGGAAGAGTTGTCAAAGGTTAGGGAAGCAAGGGATGAGGGAAAAAGGGCATGGTTGTTCAAGGGAAAAGTTTTAATTTCCTTTTCCGGTCCTCATTCTAAAACAGGACAACAATTTGGTAACCAAGAAGAGACAACAATTTCATTAGCATGAAACTATGCAATAAGGCCAGTATGGAAAAATAGGGGTGAAGACTCAACTTTGAGTCTTGTAGGACAAAACAAATAGTAATCAAGTTATTCCCAGGTTTTCTTAAGATTATTTTTTTGGAACTGCAAAGGTTATCCTTGGAGGCGGGGACCTGGGTTAGAACCTATCGCAAAAGATAGAGACATAATTTGTCTATTGGAAACACATGAGCATGAATGGTGCAAGACAAATATGTTTGAAGAGTATGTGAAGATGTCGGTGTGGAACAAAGCAACTGAAAATGGTAAAGGACATAGGGGTATCATGGTCTTAGTGAGGGAAAAAAAAGTTTGTCTCATTCAGTTAGAAAGAGAACACTCAAATAAACAATTCATTTGGTTTAAAATATCAAAAAATGGTAACATTATTATAATTGCAACATGTTATTTTTTCCCACAAGTTTCAAAAACTTACAAAAGCATGGGGCTTGACAACAAAGACCCCTTTGTCAGCCTTAAAAAATAATATTGCAGTGTAATCTCAACTAAGTGAAGTCCTTATAGTGGGTGATTTCAATGATAGGACAACATGTGAACAAGCTAGTATTCTTCATTGTAAGGAAGAATGTAACCCCATTTGGCTTACAGAAGAAAGAAATCATCAGTGGACAAGAGTTTTAGAGGACAACAAAATTTGCAAATTTTTTGGGGAATAATTACTTAATCTATGTGAGGCATTTGACTTAGTCATTTGTAATGAGTTGGCTAGATGGGCTAATTCTGGCAATTTCACCTGCAATACTTACAATGGAGCAAGTGTAGTAGACTATGGAATTTGCTCACATGGATTGTGTGAGAAAATGGAGGAAGTTTTCATTGGTGAACAACTGTGGGAGTTGAAATATAATCACAGAATGATCTATTTAAGTCTCACTTTGGTTGAACAACAACAACATGGGACTAAAAATTAACACATTCAACAACCTCCTTCAAAGGGAAGAATTGTTTTGACTCAAAAAACTATAAACCCTTCAAGATAGTGCTAAAGAGGTTGTTTAACAAGGATAAAATTATGTCCCAGGGCCTTCATAGCCATGAAAAAATAAATTTAATTCAAAGCGCACTTACAGAATGCAAAAGAGAAAAAAATAGTAAATTTGAAACAAACTGCTTTACAGTTAATTTTTGGTTTGATGAGGAATGCAAAACAACATGGAAAAATTTGAAAGAGTCAATCCAGAAAGAAATAAACATAAAAGCCTACAAGAAAATTGTAAGAAATAAAAAAGATTATTTCATGATCTCAAGGAGGGAGGAACTAATCTTCTTGGGGAAAAATAACCCCAAGTTATTTTGGAAGGAACTTCAAATGAGAAAGAAACAAACTAAAAATAATATCATAACTCATCAATGGTTCGAGTATGAAAAGAAGATTTATGAGAAAGATCCTAAGGTGGACCCCCCTCCTTTGGTCAACGTTACTACTAAGCTCTTCACCATGCACAAAATTGAGGTCAGTATCAAAAAGTTGGGTGTTGGAAAAACAAAATATTTAGTTGAACTCCAAGAAGAATATCTAAAGTGGGGTTCAAAAACTCTTGCACCTCACATTATGAAAATTTTCAACAACATCATTTAGTAGGGATTCCCTATAGATTGGACAACAAGCCTAGAAATAATGGTTTTCAAGAGTGGGGATGTCAACAATCCCTCCAACTATAGAACCATAATGATAAACCTCTTGTTTGCAAAGTTATTTGGAAGTATGCTAGAAAATAGAATCATCAAGTGGGCGGAAGAAGGAGATAAGCATGCTAAATGGAAAGTAGGTTTCATACCTAAACACTCAACGATTTATCATGATATAACTCTAAGGAAGATCATTGAAAAAGTGTGGGAGAAAAAAGAGGAATCCTTTTTTTTTCTTTGTCGATTTCAAAAAAGATTTTGACACGGTCCCTAGAGATAAGCTTTGGCATAGAATGAAGGAACTTGGGGTTCCTATGTATCTTAGAGAAGCCATCCATAGGCTATATGAGGAGGTTAAATTCAAAATCAGAACATCAATGGGTATCCCCAAAATATTTAGGAGTGATATCGGGGTCAAGCAAGGGTGCCCAGTGTCCCCTACCCTTTTTGGTTTATATATAGACAAACTTGAAGAGTGGTTAAAATTACAGGAGGGTGATGGTGCTCTTTTGGGTGGTTTGTGATAATGCTTCTTTTGTATGCAAATGACCTTATTATGATTGCTAAATCCATTCTTGGGTTGCAAGAACACTTAATTTCCCTTGAACACTTGTGTAGTATAGTGGGGTGCAAGTGAATACTAGCAAGATGAAAGTGTTAGATTTTTCTAGCAAAAGAAAACATAATAAACATAAGTTCTACTTTGAAGGAAACACTCTTGAAGAAGTGGTAGAGTACAAATACCTCATAATTGAATTCAACAAAAAACTAAGTTGGGAAGGTTGCATAAAGAAAATAATTTTGGGAGGTTGGAAAGTGTTCTATGCTTCTCAAAATAGGTGCAGAGAGGCAGAGCTATGGGATTGGAAGACTATGCAAACTCTCTTTGGAATTTTAGTGATCCCAGTGGTTCTATATGGTTGTGAAGTGTGGGCCAGCAGTACATCTGACTTATAGTGGAAGCAAATTGAGAAGATTAAAAAACGCTTAATCACAAACAAGTTTAAAATTAAAAGTTCAATCCCTTATGATATCATGCTAAGTGAAATGGGGGTTGCTCCTATTGAATCAATTGCTATGGGGCATATCATAAGATATCTAAGAAAATTGATCAAATGGAAGACAATCGGTGGCCTAAGGTCGTCTTCAATGAGATATTGTGCAAAAGAAAGAAGATGTGGATGCGAAAAAATATTAAATGTCTTAGTAAATGGGATATCCACTTGAACATGTGCCCTACGAACAGTAAAGAGATAAATTATTTTGTTATTGATAGGTTCCAGAAGATAACTTGTGACAAATGGCTCAAGAGAAAGAAAGAGTATTATATTGAAGAGTTTAACTCCACATACATTCATCATCAAAAAATGTACATAGGGGCCAATATATCTTGGAGATCCAAAATTCTTATTTCCCAATTAAGAGCCAATTCCCATCAACTTCATTGTGAATATGAGCATTGGAAAAGAACAAAAGAAGCTTGGGAAGAAAGGGTGTGTGTTTTCCACACCTCTGGAAAAGTGGAAACATAAAAACATTTCATTTTAGAGTGTGAAGCATTCAAAGACAGTAGGGACAACTATGTAAGTATCTTGACAAATAGCTCTTGGAATAATTTATTTAGCAAGGGGAGAGTGGAGAAATTGGGGGAGCTCATCATCAAGTTAAACATGAAAAGGGATGAAATGAAAAAATCAGTGTGTGAGGTGGTATGTCCCATAGTCTATTGTTAGCCTCGTGGACGTTAAAATCATTTTCTTTTCTTATTTCTTTCTTTAGGTGACCAAGACATACTTAGTTCCAGCCACATGCTCTGTGTACCGATGTGGAATATTTAGTGTCCACTAGTGTATTGGTTAAATTTAGATGAACAACGATGACACATCAATTTTTTTGGGAGAAAAAATGTTAATGGTTGGCCTTTTATTGTATCGATGTAGGAAGTGTTATCATCACTGATACATGAAGTCAAGTTTTTGTTGAAAACCTCTAAGTGTTTCAATTCTTGTGTATCAACAATTATGAATGGGTGAAGGCTAATTTGTTGGGAAGAAAAACTTTATTGGCGTTGATATGTCAAGAAGAACCCATCAAAACTCAAATTATGATGAGTATTAGAGCTATGGTGAGATGAACTTCGGTGTGTCGATGACCAAAAATTTGTTGGCACCTATAGACAAAGGTTTAAATAAAAAAATTGCTAAGTGTTGGGTGCTTTTTAGTAATGGTGAGGAAAACTTTAACATGTTGATACTGGCTATTTCGGTGAGGAAAATTTTTCCCCGCCGATATAGCCAAAATTATCGAGCTAAGAAGGTTAGAAAAAATTTAAGTAAAAATATTGGAAGAACATGAGTCAAGGATCATGAATACACTTAACTTCCATGACAAGGTAAAAGAGTCTTGATATGTGAAAAGGAGGGTCCTTATTTCTTGGGGAACTTACTCTTTGAATAATGAAAAAATAAAAAGGGAAGTTGTTGATGTTGACACAACACCACACTGCTCAACAACCACTATAGTATTTATAGGCCTAGAGTAAGCTTCAAAAAACTAGACACTAAAAGAGAATAGTGTTTTGTAGTAGTTTTATATAGTCATAAAATATAAGATGGTAAACACTAATAACTTGGTATAAATTATTTCAAGTCCACCCACATCCAAGATCACATACTTGGGAACTCTTGTGAGAATGGATCCTTTTACCCATGATGCATAAAGAAAGGAATACATGGAATATGCGGAGTTTAAAGTGGTGTTTCAATATCTACAAGGCTAAATTTTTGTAAATGAAGGTGATGGTAAGGCTGACTATCATATCTGTAATGAGTTTCTCTACAAGGTATACAAGCTCTATGTTCCTAAAGGTAAAATATTATAGCTTATCAGAGAGGCTCACACCCCCAAGCTTGCAAGACATTTTGGCATTGGGTAGATAGTTGCCAACTTACAAAGATGTGTTTATAATATTAGATAGGAAGAATATGTAGCTTGGTATATTATAGGATGAATAATTTTTTGTACCAGTAATCCTAGTAATAGAAATTAGGGTTTATACCATCCCTTACCTATACCCACTCAACCCTAGGATAAAATATCCATGTATTTGTTGGGTGGTTTTCCAACAACCAGGAGGGGACATGACTATATGTTTGTGGTAGTTAATAGTTTCAGAAATATTCACATTCTTATCCCTTGTAAAAATACCATCAAAAGATGTTACAAGGGAAAAAATCTCTATGGGCAAGAGTAAACCATGACAGATAGGTATCACTGTAGAAATCAACTCAATTCCAACATATGCTATAAAAATTAATGTGCAATATAAGAAAGAGGCCTACCTCGATCCAACATTTGATGATGTTCCACCGTTGAGAACTTTGACCCAAATCATTATACCTGCAAGAAGTTCTTAATAAACAAGAAGAGAAAGTATATAGTGATAATATAAAAGGGGGTTAGCACATCAGACAACATAATCCATTAATAAACATTACAAACACGCCCATGGATAATAATCATATATTTGTAAGATATCAATAGGAAGGGAAAGGAGTATTTCTATTAATAATTGATCAGCAGAAGTGACAACAATACATACTTCTGTGTCGGCACGGTTCAAAACCAAGAAACCAAGTTCCTTCCAACTAGGTCTCCACCACTTCAATCCTCTAGCAAAGTAAATCTCATAGGAAAGAGGCAATGAGGTCCTCTCAACAATAGGGAAAGATCTTGGGGGATGAACACTGTGTTGAGACTTGAGGGATAGAGGGATGAAGACTCAATATGAAGTAATTTCTCCAAAGTAACTTTTCTCTCAAAGTGGAATTCTTTCTCCTCTTTTCCATAGCTTGAAATTGTGCTCTTATAGCCTTCAGAATGCAACTAAAGGGCCGAGTCAGAACATTTCCAACATATGGAAGGCCAAGTATTAGAGATCTTTTGTCGTGACATGGAAACCCAACCTCATTTTGTATTTTATGGAACAAATCCCAATGTACGCGGGATGTAGTGGAGCAGCCAGTGTATACACATCTTGCATAGCAGATAGGGAGCGTATATGTGGAAAAATGTATATTTTTAGCTATGGATTCATCAAAAGGGGATGATAAGTCTACATAGGGAAATGGAAAAAGGCCCTCTGTGAAAGATAGCAATGGTGAGAAAAATCTTTCTATAACAGATGCCCCCTAATGTGTAAGATCAGAGGAGTATCTGCGATGGACGAGATACATTATAAATAACCCATAAGTGGAGGGGTAGAGAACCAAATGGATGAACTCAATTACTCATTACATTATGTATTGACTTTGCATACATGGCTGCCAAGAATACAATACATATCCATGTGGAAAATATACCAAACAAGTGTTCATGACCATGCATAGGCAAATACAAATGTGGTTACATGCCAAAAGATGTCATAGTCATGAACAAGGCCCAATGAAACTAGTCTCAAAATCAATCTGAAGATATCTGTATACCACAGAGTACAATCTAATCTCCCATGATCACTGAAGTCAAATAGGTAATTGTCCAATGAAGGGGAAGCAACATCTTAGGAAAGATGCAGCCACATAGTGATTTCTTCAAGTCTTCTACACTATCTGCCAAGGGTGCAAGTCTACATCATGTGAATAAATGAGTTGAAGTTGAACACAATGGGACATCATTTGGTTACCGGTCATTGAGGTATATCGTTAACAAACACGAGACAACCTACCAATAATGAAAGTAGGTATCTAGGCACTGAGTACATTTCTACAAGTGTGAATAAAGGAGTTGGTGTTGAAGGCTTGAGAAATCCATTGATCAGGAGACATTGATGTATTCCCATCTGTCAGTGGTGAGAGAGCCTACCACTAATGATTGCAAGCCTCAAGGTACTCATAAAACTCAAGGTCCCATATCCAAAATAAATGAGTTGGATTCGATGGAAAGAGACCCACTGAAAGGAGAGCATTGAGGCATCTCTCATCAGTAAGCACGAGGAACAAAGCAAGAGCTTCATGATTTGGTGGAGATTAGACAAAGGACATGTTCATGAAACAATGACCCTGTGCATCTTCCATGTGTGCCAAATGCAAGAAGTACATGAAAAATACCCTCTGAATAGTAGCCAATGATGAAAAATTGCTGACAAAGGGTAGGAAACCACCAATAAGGCTAATGGCATCCAAGACAATGCATGAATCCCAAAGTGTGAATAGATGTGTTGCCATCGAACGCAAGGGAACCCACCCAGTCAATGACCAATGATGAAATGTTGATTGTTGGGTTCAAGGTGACCTACCAATGATGAAAGTAGGGCTAGGGTGCATGATAAGACCAAAGTATAATGTAATTTTGAGACAAACTAAGGGTATGGCCGAAATGCAAAGTCAAGATTTCTTAGGAGTGGCTGACATAGGTTGATATAATTCCTTTGAACAAGAGCATGAGACATATGGTGGACTCTAGTAGCATGGGCTCAATGATGTGACAATTAGATGCAGGTTGCATCCATAATGTTCTCTATAGGGACTGAAAGAGTAACCAGTCGATAGAGAAAACTCTGTAGCAAGATCAGCTTCCTAAGGCCATGCTAAACCCAAAATTATGATAATAAAAGGACTCAATAACTTTGTGCTTTGTTCAGAGGTGACACGACTGCTGCCAATTACAATATAGTACTCCCTTCCTACCCATCTTTTTTTTTTTTCATAACAAATGAATGCTATGATACAAAGGAGGGAACGAGTGTCACAAGTAAGAAAAATTAGTTCTAGTAGTGGAACATACCTATGCTTAATGCAAGGAAATGCATGCAGGAGATGGACACTTAGGGTGATGTTCCCTCTAGGATATAGGGTGTCAAATTGCAAAGGGTATAAACAAGGCTCTTCTTGGTTGAGGATGCAAACTTCTTAGGCAACGGTTTATAATGCAAAGTGAGAATAGGCTAAAGGCTCAATACTGCAAGCGAGGGCATGATATGCAATCACAACTTAACACCAAAAAATGTCCTTTTTTGTATCTTTTATTCTACTTGGTGTGAAAAAAGGGTAAACTTGTGCCAAATAGACATCTTTTCAAATCCAATTTACCAGTGTGAAAAAGACAATTCCACTTGGAAATATTTTCAATTTTTGGTAGGGAGTCGAAAAAGATCTTAATTAAGACTCATGACCTTTCAAATCCAACTTTAACTAGCGTGAAAGGGACAAATCACTTGGTGATATTTTCATTTTTTAGATGAGTCGGAAAAGAGCTTAACTGAGACTCGTTTGGAAGATTCTAGGCGGAAAGCCACAGGGGAGGCCAAGGCTCTTGTACCGATCTTCTATGGAATGTTAGTATCTTACAAAGAACTAAAACAAGATCGAGAATACCCAAATATCTCCAAGTCG
>CBVK0101527976.1:0-14812 GCA_900067695.1 Picea abies | reverse complement strand
CCCCCCCCCCACACATATGATACCCTCAACTATCTTACATTGTTACTTGATTTATGTATGATTTCTATCATTTGATTACATATAGTTTTAAAAATACATTGTTGAGAAAGCCTACAAAGAATTAATTATGATATTTCTTCTCACCACTACTTGCACACATCCACATATAGTATAGTACCATAGGGGAACCACAACATCCCCATCAGTCTCAATGTTTGGAAAACCTCCCCTCAATTTGGTTAACCCATCAACACAACCATCACATACATCAGTAAGTGCCACGTTCCTAGGATCAACCTTACTTAGATCTACTATGTTGGGCACCAATACCTAGAGAAAGTCACCCACTAGTCCTCCACCATAAGGAGGCAGAGCCTGGCCTTATTCACAAGGTACAATCTCCCAACCATCCTCACAAGGAAAATCTTCTCAACCACATCATACCATGGATGGTACTCCCCCATCCATGCCATACTTGGCATATCTTGACATCCATGGCTTGAAGAAATTGATGAATGATCCCATATTACATGACCCCACTTGGACGAATATGCCCACCAAGTTGCCTTCTGATATTCCTTAATTTGAAGGCAAACCCAGAGAAGACCCAGGTAATGAAATCATGTATTTTCACTTATGGTTTTCTTCCAATGTCATTGTGGAAGATTTCATTTTCCTATGAATGTTCCAAAGAATGCTCATTGGTCCCTCCACCAAATGGTATTTAGATGAAAAATCTGGGTCCCACTCGACCTTTTATTAATTGGAAAAGGACTTTTTATCCTTATTCCAACTCCTAGTGCACCATGACACTGGTTTGGAAATTCTATCTGAATTCAAACAAACTTCGTTCATCCATATTTTTTATCATATTCATGAATGGAAAAGAAGAAGAAGTATTTTAAAAGTAGATACCACCCCACAACAATGACTAGAATGGTTTCTCAAATCAGTAGTCACTCTCCTAGCCAAAGATGTTGTCACTACTTTCCCTCAAACTGAAGACAAAGCTATCACTAAGGCCCAATAGTTTGACTTGATTTACTCAAAATCAGGGTATCTTTATATAGTGTTAGTTGATGCTCCTCTCCCTCTTCTATTTGGTCAAGAAAAAACCATTGCATTGCACACTACAGATGGGTTTATTGGCTCCATGGCCCATTATAATACTCTGGTTTTGATTCCCCATATTAAATAATGTATTTTGTTAATTGATGAAAGGATGAAGTGCCCAAAAAATTAAACGAGCCTAGTGTTCCTAGGAAATGTAATGTTTTGATCATTATTAATAATAAAATACATCATTGGTTGTTATACGGACAAGGACAAGAGTTATAGGGGGCTATGGTTCCACAAGAGAAGGGGCTTGAGGGGATAAGTATTTATTTTATATTTTATTTACCCATTTTGTTTTTAATGGATAATACCAGTTACATGAGCTTATTGGGGGAAGGCCATGTGCATCTTTAATTCCAAAAAATATATAAAACCATCTTTTGGATGCTTCGGGGTTCTCACCTTTCATTTTTTTCTCTATCCATTCATTCTTTTCACCCACTCCTCATTCCTCATTCATTTTGATCTTGGCTTGGGAAATAAAAACGAATTGTTGGAGAGGCACCATTGTTTTATTGGTTGTAATGACTATTGGTGTACTCCAACCATGAATTAATACCTACATGTCTGAGATAAATTGACACGTGTTAATTTTTTATCACAACTATGAATCCTGAGAGTCCCAGCATGGATATTCTCAGCCAGATGCACTAGAGCCTTGGAAGGAGGTGGGAATTTTGATAGAAGTTTTGGAAAAGAAGGGGGTCCATTCTCTTAGGTTGTGCATGATGGATAAAAGAGAGATGGTGTACTTTGGATTGATGTGTGTGTTGAGAAGCCTGTGAGAGCTTGAGTGCTGACTAGTTTGGGAAGTTGAGTGACACCCTGAATTGTCCTTATGGATTCATAGCCCTGGATCGGGGGTGAGATTGTTGTTGAGACTTGGAACAATAGTGTCTATGGTTGGGTGGAATGTCCTTGGTATGCAGCCAATTGGTGACTTGTTTCATTAAGGATAAGTTCTCTCTATCATGGTTTCATTTATCTGTATATTTATTTTTGTTGTGTATTAATTATAATCTTTGAGATTCATGTTTATAATATGCATTATTGTTGGTTATAGATATGTATATATGGACTTATATTCATTCCTTTTTATGTTGTGGCATGAATCTTGATCTTTGCATGTGAGTCTTTCATGCATCTTTACTAATTTAAAACTTTATCATAATTCAAAATCAGTTTAGAAGTGATTTTTGAAGTAGAGTGGCCAGCCTATGGGTGGCTACGTATGTTACATATTAGTATCAGAGCTTCTGGTTCACCACCATACTATTCTGGGCAAGAACTAGTGCGAATTTGAAAAAAAATCATTATTGCATATTTGTCTATGATGAAATTGGGGGGNGGGGGGGGATAAAGAAGAACATAATTGAAATCTAAAAATTCTAAGAAGAATTCAAATTTCAGTGCCTTGTAGTAGTTAAAGAACCAATTTATGGTTTTGATCTGAAATTGCAAAGTTGAATTCAATTCCAGAAGTCAAATTCTTGTAAGTTTCATGACGACTCTGTATCTTTGTGGATTGATGGCCCAAATTAATTCGACCTAGAAAATCAATGATCAAGATTCAATCATATAGGTATGAGAAAGGAATTCCCGATAGGCCTTCGAGAAGGAGGGTTCGGAAATACATTGGAGTTGGAATTCCAAAGAAGAGAAGCCTGATGGTAGAATCCTAAAAGAATGAGAGTCATTAGATCAGTCGGGATCATTCTCAGTTGTTAGATCTTGCAGATATATTCTTTCAAAAAAGTGTTTTCGGAAGATCTCATTTAGAAGAGTTATGATGGTATCGAAAGGGAATATTCTTTGATACCTTCCTTTTCGGAACAGTGAAACTTCGTAAATATTCTGAATTCTAATTGAAAAGTTTCGACAGTATTGAAAGGGAATATTCTTCGATACCCTCCTTTTTGGATTAGTGAAACTTCGTTAATCTTCTGAACTCCGAATGAAAAGTTCTGACAGTATTGAAAGGGAATATTCTTCAATACCCTCCTTTTTAGAGCAGTGAATATTTTCCAATATTCTAAACTCTGAATGAAAATTTTGATATTTTCCAATATTCTAAACTCTGAATGAAAATTTTCGATAATATCGAAAAAGAATATTCGTTGATACCCTCCTTTTCGGAGCAGTGAAACTTCACCAATCTTTTGGACTCAGAATGAAAAGATATAATGATATCGAAAGGGAATATTCTTTGATACCCTATTTTCAGAGTCCCGTTTGAGCCCGATTCTTTAGCACTCTGAATGGGAACCTCCGATGGATGGTCCAGATCTATTATGATTTTAAGATCAATGGTGCAGATTGCCTTGTAGCAAAAAATGATCCATAATGTAAAGTCTGGAGCCATATTCATATTATGGACATAAATAGAGAATATTAATTCAGATTTGGATGAAACATATTGTCTTTTTCTGCAAAGATGAGCTCTAAAAAAGTACCTGAGAGGGTCATTGTCCATTTCTTCTTGTATTTATCAAAAATGACGAAATAGTGGGTTTTAAATATCTGGGTCTAGATCATTGGTAGAGGTCCATATTAAGTTGAAATTCATTAAGACTTTCTAGAAAGCATAAACGAGATAAATAAATCCTAAGGGGATTGGAGTGGGGATTTTGAAATAGGCCAAAATCCACTATTACGGGCCACATTCTAAAGATTTTTGAGATTTTCGGAGGAGGAAAAGTAACCCCAGATCACAAAAATGAAAATTTTTATGTACTTGACATTCTATAAACTCATCAAGAAAAAAAACTTTGGTTTAGTGAAAAATTTCCATAAGTGCACAGATTGAGAGATAGCTAATTTTGCCAAAATTTCAAAGTCTAGAAAAGAAGGTGAAAAAGGGCAACATGTTCATTTCTCGATTGTTGCATTTTTTGACTGGAGAATAAAATTGAAAATATGAAAGTTGTTATAAATTCCTTGTAATTTTTTTTATCTACTCATTGTATAAAATTTTCTCTATTTCCTAACATATTTTCTTCTGTAGTTGATTGAAGTTGGTATTTCAATAAAATTTCAACAGTGGAGAAAATGCACAAATGGCGTGAAAGTGGATTTTTAAAGAAGCCATAACTTTCAGCTCAGAAATCGAATCGGCGTAAGAGTATAGTCATTGGAAAGATGATTTAGAGGATAAAAAAACATAATTTGGATAATTTGGATAATTGTGATATAAATATTCATAAATTGAGAAAACAAAAGGACATGTAGCGTTAATTGACAATTTTTTTATGATATGCATATTTCTAACAAAAATGCTTCCTTCACATTTTGTAGAATTAGGGGGTATAAACATATCATTTAAGTATGAAAATTCATATTCAAGAAATGGAATAAGGAGAGGGAGCTTTCATTCATGATAAAGAAGCCAAAGGACAAAATATCAGTGTTGGTAATGTAGAGACATAATCAAATGGACACAAGGACAGAGGGTAGCAAAAAAAATTAATAGAGACTGTGAAAATCCTAAGAATAGAAGTAAAGAGATACAAAGCATACAATCAAAGAGTGATAAGAGAACCAAATCAAATAAATTCTCAAATGATGCAAAGTCTAAATCAGTTGCAAAGGAAAAAAAAGATTGTATCAAACTCAAGAGAGGAGGAAGAGGGAATATATCACGAAAGAAGAGCTAACTATAGAAGATATGGTTATTCAATAAGTTCTAGAAGAACTCATAGAAATCACTCACTTCCTTACTCAACAAGGAAATTTTATGCATTTGAAGATTCCATAAGTATTCCATAGGTGTCTCATGTTAGGCACCAAAGAAAAATGCATGAATTGGACAGTTTGCAAGGAGAAATGAGGAATCTTAATCCACCATCATTTTATGGTGAAATAGAAAGGGAAGATTATGCGGAAGCATGGTTTCTTGAAATCATGAGGTTTTTTTAATTGCATAACTACTCATCAAACCTAGAATCCTAAATTTCCACTTACCATATACATGGAAAAGATGTTATGTGATGGGATTATCTTAAGCAATTTGAGCACATAAATGAGAGCAAGATCACTTAGAAGCAATTCAATAAATATTTTCAAAAGGAGTACCTTTCAAAGAACTTCTATGACAAGAAAATGCAAGAGTTCTTTGAACTCGGAATGGGAAGTATGAGCATGGAAGAGTATGAAAAGAAGTTCTTGGGACTGCTAAAGTATGTGGGGTTTATAAAGGATGAGAAGGTGAAAATACAGAGGTTTTTGAGTGGACTTCCTTTATTTTATAAAGAGAATATTCAATATTAGGATCCTAAGATGTTGAATGAGACCATAAGGAAGGATAGTTACTTGTATGATCAAGGAAATGGCGGAGAATACTTGAAAAAATCTTGGAAGGATAAGAAGAAAGAGAAGTCTGATCAGAGAAAGAAACATAAGGAAGGATAGTTACTTGTATGATCAAGGAAATGGCAGAGAATACTTGAAAATATCTTGGAAGGATAAGAAGAAAGAGAAGTCTGATCAGAGAAAGAAAGGATTCAAACCTCCTTTCAATAGAAATATCCCAAAAAAAAATCAGCCAAACCATCCTACTAAGGATGGATCCAAGAGAGAATACTCCTTGGGAAAAAGGGGAAGACCATCAATCCAATGTTGGGGATGCAAATAAGATCACCTATACAAGGATTTCCCTCACATAAAAGACAAAGTGAATACCATGCACAAAATCCAAGAGGCTACAATAGTAGAAGACATGGGTAGAATTCATGTAGCCTTAGAATATCAACAAGCAGAGTACCAATCCAATATGATTGAGGTGGAAGGTAAGATCATTAATCTTGCCATTGCTATTTTAGTTGATTCAAGAGCAAGCCATTGTTACATTGATCCTAAAATAGTGGATAGTTTATATTTGGAGAAAAGTAATCTTGAAAAATCAAGTTTGGTTCAAATACCCACTAGAACCAAAAGAAGGATCAATGATATGGGTAGAGGTTGTTCCATAAGTCTTAACAGAGTGAATACTAATGTTGGTCTAAATATTATACCAGTGGGATGTTATGATGTTCTAATTGGAATGGATTGATTGGAAAAGCATCAAGTTGTCCTATATTGTCATAACAAGACATTTACATGTCTAGATGAAGAAGGAAAGCATATCACTGTGAAAGGAGTTCCAAGACCCATTTCTATAAGGGAGATCTCAGCCTTACATCTTAAGAGATGTTTCATGAAAGGATTTCAATTATATACAACCCATGTGGAGGAGCTAGAAAATACAAAAGGGCTAAGCCTTGAATATTTTTTGGTACTACAAGATTTTGAAGATATATTCCAAGAAATACCAGGGTTTCCATCAAAGAGGGAGATATATTTCTCTATTGATTTAGTACGAGGAGATTCCCTAGTATCAAAAATGCCTTACAAAATGAGTACACCATAATTAAAAGAATTACAAATGTAGTTGAAAGAATTATTGAATAAAAGGTACATACATCCAAGTGTTTCACCTTGGGGAGCACCAATACTCTTTGTCAAAAAGAAGGATGGAACATTGAGGTTATTTATTGAATTTCGATAGCTGAATAAATCCACCGTGAAGAAAAAATACCCTCTACCAAGAATTGATGACCTCTTTGATCAACTAAGAGGGGAAAATATATTTTCAAAAATAGACTTGAGATCAAGATACCACCAGGTAAAAATCAAGGAAGAAGAAATAAATAGGACAACCTTTAGAACCAGGTATGGGCATTATGAATTTGTAGTGGTGCCATTTGAAATATCCAATGCACCAGTTTTCTTTATGTGCTTAATGAATGGAATATTCATAAATTATTTAGATAAGTTTGTCATAGTATTCCTAGAAAACATACTTCTCTATTCTAAGTCAGAGGAAGAGAATGAACATCACATAATATTGGTATTTCAAGTGCCGAGGGAACATCAGTTGTATTCCAAGCTTAGTAAGTGTTCTTTTTACCAAGAGTGGATCCATTACTTGGGACACATTATTTCAAAACAAGTCATAGCAGTGGATCCAAAGAATATTGAAGCCATTAGAGGATGGCCAAGACCCAAGAATTTTTCAGAAGTCATATCTTTTATGGGATTAGTTAGTTATTAACTTATTACGGAATATTTATAGTAGGGTTATATAATATTTCCCATCTCGTCACTTCTTTGCAAAAGAAGGGAATTAAATTTAAATGGACAACTGAGTGTGAAGAGAACTTTAATTTGTTGAAATAATTACTTAATAGTGCACATATTTTAAAGATTGTTGACACAAATGAAATTTTTGTGCTATGTACATATGCATGCAAGGAAGGGCTTGGTGGAGTCCTCACTCAAAATGGACATGTCATTGGTTATGAGCCCATAAATCTTAAAGAACATGAGAGGAACTATGCCACACATGACTTGAAACTCGCTACCATTGTTCATGCATTGAAGATGTGGAGGAATTATCTCTGGAATTGATGCAATTAGTAGAAGAGTACATCTCATGCATGCTACAACCATTAGTGGCCATCAATCATATTTAAAGGGAAGAATTTTAAATGTTGTTGTTACATATCAACATTACCTATAGGTAAAAGAAAGATTACAGTAGAAAAATGTACAATAGAAAATTAAAGAATATGAGATGAAGGAAGATGGATTACATATGAATAAAAATAGAATTTATGTTCCCAATTTTGGAGAAATTAGGAATTTGGTATTAAATGAAATGCGTAATGTTCCATATGTCATACATCCCGGTTACTCGAAAATAATTGCAGCAGTAAGAAGCTAATTCTTTTGGTTAGGAATGAAGAAAGATGTTGTTGATTACAATTCTAGATGTATGGAATGTCAAAGAGTGAAGTTTGAGCATAGGCACCCAACAGGTTTTCTACAACCATTACCTATTCCAGAGAATAAATGGGAAGTGGTAACCATTCATTTTATAAATAAATTTCCCAGGACAACAAGGAAATATGATTCCTGTAAAAATACTCATACAACATCTAATATGGCATAAATTTACATGAGGGAGATTTATAGGTTGCATGGGATACCTAATACAATTGTTTCAGACAGAGATACAAAGTTTACTTCAAATTTCTGGAGGGGATTGTTTAAATTATTTGGTACAAATATGAACTTTAGCACAAGATACCATCCACAGTCACATGGGTAGACAGAGAGAGTCAACCAAGTAATTGAAGACATGTTGAGAATGTATGTGATGGATAAGCCATCTAAGTGGGAAGATTACTTGCACTTAGTTGAGTTTGCCTATAATAATGGGTATCAAGATTCATTGAAAATGATCCCATTTGAATATTTGTATGGTAGGAAGTCCAATATTCTAGTGAGTTGGGAAAACCTAGCAGATAAAGTGGTACTTGGGCCAGAATTGCTAAACCATCAAGTCCAACCACTACACATATTGGAAAGAAAAGTAAAATTTCTTTGGAATAAAGTTATAGAGATGGAAAAAGTTCAGTGGAACTGGTGTGGTCCTGAAGATGCTACTTGGGAGCATGAAGATTCCATGCAGGCAGAGTACCCACAAAGTTTTGAAGAATTTTGAAATTTTTATTTTTATTTTTGTATATTCACTAAGGACAGTGCCAAAATAAGGGGAAGGGGAATGTGATACCCTGGTTTTGATTCCCCATATTAAATAATGTATTTTTTTAATCGATGAAATTCTAGAGTCCCCAAACAATTAAAAGAGGCTAATGTCCCTAGGAAATGCAATGTTTTGATCATCATTAATAATAAAATACATTGTTGGCTGCTAGACAGACAAGGACAAGAGTTATAGGGGGATATGATTCCACAGGAGAGGGGGATTGAGGGGATAAGTATTTATTTTATATTTTATTTACACATTTTGGTTCTAATGGAGAATATCAGTTACATGAGCTTCTTGGGGGAAGGCCATGTGGCTATTTAATTCCAAGAAATATATAAACCCATCTTTGGATTGTTTGGGGGTTCTCACCTTTCATTGTATTCTCTCTCTCCATTCACTCTTTTCACCCACTTCTCATTCCTCATTCATTTTGATCTTGGCTTGGGAAAGAAAAACAAATTGTTGGAGAGGAGCCATTACTTTGTTGGTTGTAATGACTGTTGGTGTATTCCATCCATGAATTAATTCTTGCATGTCTGAGATGCATTGTCATGTGTTAAGTTTTTCTCACATATGTGAATCATGAGAGTACCAGCATGGATATTATTGACCAGATGCACTAGAGCCCTAGAAGCAGGTGGACATCCTGAGGGGTTGTGTGGTAGAGAAGGGGGTCCATTCTCTTGGTTTGTGCAAGATGAATAGAAGAGAGTTAGTGTACTTTGGATTGTTGTGTGTGTTGAGAAGCCTATGAGAGATTGAGTGTTGACTATTTTTGGAAGTTGAGCGATACCCTGGAACCATCCTTGTGGATTCATAGCCCTGGCTCGAGGGTAACATTGCTTTTGAGACTTGGAACAACAATGTCTATGGTTGGGTGGAACATCCTTGGTATGCAAACAATTAGTGATTTTTTTCATTAAGGATAAGTTTTCTCTGTCATGGTTTCATTTACCTATATATTTATTTCAGTTGTGTATTAATTATAATATCTAAGATTCATGTTTATAGTATGCATGCTTGTTGGTTATCATTGTGTATGTATTGATATCCATTCATTTTTATGTAGTAGCATGAATATTTATCTATGTATGTGAATCTTCCAAGCCTCTTTATTAATGTAAAAAGTTATCATAATTCAAAATCAATTCAGAAGTGATTTTTGAAGTAGCATGGCCATCCTATGGGTGGTTGGGTATGTTACACACATACACACCCACATTTAGGAACACTCAATATCAACCACGATATGGAGGAACCCCCTGTTATCCTCCTCCAACACCCCAACCAATATTCATGGCACCTCCCCCCCCCATAATGGGAGCACACATACCCGCACCCCCTAACTCTGTGCATGTACCACACCCATGCCCATCATCTACCACATCATATCAGCCCAACACTATTGGGGCCCTAACCACTTCATATAATTAATATGGACCTCCCCAAAATAATCCATACTACCCCTTCCCTGGACCTCCCCAACCTATTTCCCCACCACATGGAATACCTTACGCATTATGCAGTGACTAAGGTCATTATACCGATTATTTCCCCAAAATTGTTGAGTACAAATGAATGAAAGAGAAAATGAATACCCAACAATTCCTTGTCTCTCAAGGTCCCCCACAAATACCTAAAAATTATTTGTAACCTCATACACCCACAGTTCTCCAAAACCTAATTCATCATTAGGGATTTATTAATACTCAACAAAAAATAAAGTAAAACCCACCATGGACGGGACAACATCCTAATCCACGATCACCCCAATCTGAAAACATCATCAATTTACCAATCCTCCTCACAATTGAGGAGGAAATATTACTTCAAACACGTAGGCATCAATACAACATTGCTTCCTGACTCAAACCTCCCTAAGATGGATTCCCCCCGGCCATACCAGCAAGACAACCATTGATCATTCCCTATCCAAACACTGATACAACCACTCAAATTACTTGCATACCTTTACACAGGAATGTGAACAACCCCCATGCTAGAGAAACACACTCATATAGCCTCATTGATGACATAGAACAATCATTGGTGGACACATTTGTCTTGGAATTCCTCCAAACATGTTCATCCCAATAGAAAGCATTTCTCTCAACCTTAGGGTTAGTTGATCCATTATACACTCATCTGATCACCTTCAACTTAAATAATAATTAAATACATTTACCATCACTAGTGGCTTTTCAAATTCTAGTCAAGATCCGAAACCTCTCGATCCATCAATGCATCATCGACGAATGGGAATCCACATGTATCAAGTACATTTTTTTATGGAAACAACTTGGTTCCCCTGAACTCGTTCCCTCAACCATTACTCTTCGAGCATATGATGGATGTCCATCACAACTAGAAGGCCTATACCAAAACATGATCGTGGAACTTGGAGGGAAAAAAATTATCATCGACATCGAAGTTATCGATGCCCCATTAGACTACAACATCCTCTTCAGAATTAGTTACATGTATGCCATGAAGGCAATTGTGTTATCTATTTTTTGTGCCATGATCTTCCCCCATAATGGGAAGATAGTCACCATTAACCAGTTAACACATTATGAGCCCAATCATTCTAGAAACATCGATAATTTACTCCCCCTCATATAATATAGTGTTGACATATCATTAGTTGTCGACATTGGACCAGGAATCTTCCAAGATCCCTCCCTCCTAGGTTATTAATAGGGAGATTCCCCCCATCATCCCACATATTGGGACCGCTTAGGTATGTTTTGTTACCTCAAATTGTGTCGAAATTATAGAAAAATATCCCCTTGATGAACACACTACTCCAATCAACACAGAGACCCCACCATCAACACCAAGCTTAGAGAAAATGTTAGGTTCCTTACCACCCATTTGGAAAACATTCCCTCAAGCCCTAGCCCAAATTCCATTCTTTTATCCACCACCTCATGTGTCATCTTATCAAGTTGTTGCTACTCTCACCTTACCCAACATAGCGATTGACATCCCTAAGTGGTAACTAGAACCACCTTCTATGGTACCAATACCATCGCTCCAAGCTGAACCCACTATTGGACCTACCACACCTATCATCCAACCTCAATACCTTCCTACTAGGCACACAATTTCACCCACCACTACCAATAAAGGGGAAAACAAGAAAAATAAAGGAGTTCCCCAAACTCATTTCCAACCACCATGTTTCATTTGCACAACTATTGGAAACTCGACCCACCTTTTCCCTGCATTTCCTGAATTATACAATCTCATTCAACTTCCCAAATAAATACCCATACTCCCTACCCCCACAGTGACACCTACCCCAACAAAATCTTCTTCCACGAAGAATAAGGGACAACATACCAACCATGCATTCACCCTATGCGGGGAATACATTCATTACACACATCACTTCCTGGCTATCCCTACCTTCTAGGAGACTTTGAGAGTAGTGAGACAAAAACCACTACTAGATCCCTCTCAAGCTAACCACATTTCTACTAGCATTCAATTCATTTACTATGTCTTTGCATTAGTTAATGAACACTTGTGACACCCCTGTGCATTATGTTACCAAATCGATTATTACACCTATAGGTGCCCACTCATTATTGAAGGATGGGCGCACCATAGGGATTTCATCCCAACCATTGAACCATATGTTCAACCTCCATTAGACCAGGTCTTGGAAAATCCCCCTTCCACAAATCACATCATACCACCTCCATGACCCAACCTCCTTCCTTTGACCCCTTTGGCCATAACCATTCTACAACTATTAGAAGACTTACCACCAAATCCACCGAATTCACCAGTAAGTCCTTTGTCTGACATTTTACCTCCTCCCATCACTCATGATCCAAACACATGTTTGGACATATGATGCATTTCATTTAAAAGAGTGGACTCATCCGCATCCACCACACTAGGACCACTGAGACTACCCCATCGATGTCTATCCCCCCTTCCACAGATAATAACATCATCCCAAATGTACCTAAAACATTGGGCACTAGAATATCCCTCCCACTAGTTTAAACCTTTGAGGACCCCTTCTTCTCACACATATTCCACTCTGATGAAGATATCATTAAGGCTATGATAACACTTGACTATCCATGGGATGACATGCACCATCGTTCTTTTTTCCTATCTCAAGAACCATTTAAACCCTGCCTAAACCCTCAAGTTTATGTGATTAAAACTAAATATTTAATCCCCCCAATACATGTTGATTGGTTCAATAATCAAATCTCCACACCTAATGCCTTAGAAGAAGGGAACATGGCCAACATGTCTCCTACCATCAAAATAGATGTTTCAATCAAACTGAGCATCATTGAAGAAATTACCCTCAACTCTGCATGCACCCCTGAGGATATCACTTCTTAGAAATCCCTCTTTTAGGAATTATGAGATGTATTCACTTGGTCATACACATAAATGCTTGAATTAGACCTTTTCATTGTTGAACATCGCATAAAAACATGGTTGGATGTTCCTTCTCTCACCAAAAAAAAATACTACTTCATCCTTCAAAATCCATGGCTATCAAATCAGAGATCGATAAATTACAATTAGTTGGGTTCATTTATGATTCAAGAGGCTCCTCGGGTCCAAAAAATGCTCAAAAATGAAAGTTCTCGGAATAAAATGAAACTAATTCCATTGCGTTTGGATCATTGTGCTTATTTCGGCCATATATTTACTTCCTAAAACTAACACCATATGTGAAATTTATCGCACTTTGATCAATTTCCCAAAAAAGCAAAAAGTCAACAGTCAACAGGCAAAAAGTCAACACTGACATCATCATGCTGGCATGGCATCATGACACTTGGAAGATGACATGGTAGATGTTGGGTATGCTGACTGGGTAGGTGTGGAAGATGTGGACCATTCAACATTTGACAAGTGTCACATTCACAAGTTAAACGGTGCCATGTATCCTAGACATGGGTTGCCACATGGTACCCCAACATTTGTTGGCTAGGTAAAAGTTTTGGGACTTCCTCGAAATCAATCGCATGACCTCTGGCATGGGGGGAGTGCTTTGGGGTAGGCTGAGTACCAACCCGCCTATGGTAAACCTTGATAACCCTTGGTGCGTTATTTGTATTTAAGTTTATGTAAAGTCTCGAGCAGAGGAGGTAAGGGCTGGGGTATAGCCCCAACCCCAGTTTTATTACATGGACATATTCCCACACTCCAGTCTATGACCATGAACTCTCTACATGGATAAGTTATGGGCATGGGGGCCATGGAATAAGGGTCTTAACCACCGGCGTGAACCCAAGAGCGGTGACTAGAGACCAGGTCGATCAGCATGATCGAGCCCTCGGTCCTATCACATACACCATACGACTGGAGCTTGCGGAGGAAAGTCCATTGTGTATCCCCCAGGGGGGTGGCACTTGGCCATATGTGTCCATATGAGCCTGTAAAAATTGCACGCACCCAGGATAGAGGGACTAATTTTAATTTTTGTAACAGAGTGCCTATTTTACTATAGGTTTGGCCCAAATTGGGTGTTTTTGGAGACTTCTTAGCCATTTGGAGGGAGATTTGATCCAAAAAAGAGGCCATATCTTTGTGGGAAGTTGAGCTTCTTTAATTGAGCCTAAAAACTATATGAACTAGGATTATTGATCTTGAGAGGGTACTTGGTATGCAGGGAATGTAAAGAGGAGTTTGAGTTTATGGCCCATTTCTCATGTTTTCCAAGGCATTGAGTCATGTTTTGAGAGGATATTGTTGAGGCATGTGTGCATATACACAAGGAGGTATTTTATAGAAGATCAAAAGCCTGTTTGTAATAGCAAGGAGCCATTGTAAAGAGAACTTGAGCATTTAAAGATAAATAAAGAGGTCCTCCACTTGGAAGCTGTTACCCATGATTTTGGTGGTCATGATGATGTATTGATGATGGTGTACTCAGGCTCTTCGTAAGAACTTTCTCCTGAGAAAATTTACTTTCATCTCTTCCCAGAAAACTCATTTTTGAAGAGGGTTTGTAGGCTGCTAGTATCCTAGGGTGTGAGAATGCCTGATTCTCGCAGGCTTCTTTAAGCTGGGGTGCGAACTTCTCGCACTGTGTTGAATAGCTAGGGTGTGAACTCTTCC
>CBVK0101527937.1:0-13322 GCA_900067695.1 Picea abies | reverse complement strand
AGGCTCTTCAGGCCTAACCTCACCTAGATACGAGGGAACGAAAAGAAAATTAATATTTGGGAAGACTTAGTACTGGGTGCCCCTCCTTTAAGTTCGATGGAAGGATTAGACTGGCTAAAATCTTGGATGCGAACCCAGGATCTAACCACTCTTTGGGACATATTAGTCTGGAGTGAAGGCGTGGACAAAACTTGGCTCAGGTGGGAAGCCAACAAGAGACCTCAAGAGCTCAAAGGGGAATGGAACACTTTGATGGGATATTTACAAGGGAAATCCCTTATAAAAGTAAGGAAAAAATACAAGAAGGGTTGGGGATCACTCTCTGAAACCTACACAAAAATAACAGGGTATAAAATCCTTACAACAGTTCCTCATGTCCCACCAGACCCTACAATATGGAAAGCCATTTGGACTTCAAAGTCCATTCCAAAGATAGATATGTTTGTATGGACCCTGACCCATAGGAGCATTCTAACTGGAAAAAATATGCGAAGGAGAGGATGGGAAAGCCCATCCAGATGTCCACTCTGCACACAAGAAGAGGAAACATCAGACCATCTGCTCTTGCAATGCCCGTATGCTAAAGAGCCCATCCAGATGTCCACTCTGCACACAAGAAGAGGAAACATCAGACCATCTGCTCTTGCAATGCCCGTATGCTAAAGAGGTCTGGAAATTGGCCCTTGGATTGAAGCAAGGAACAAACGATGTACCTCAAGAGACCAACACTCTAGTCTGAAACTGGAGATCCCTATGTCCTTTCCAGGTCACGAAACAAGCCTAACTATCCACCATCTAGAGAACACTTCCAAAATTCATCCTATGGAAGATCTGGCTGGAGCGAAACAACAGATTATTCAGGAAGTCCAAGAGTAACCTTGCACAAGTCACAACTAAGATAAAGGCCTTATTTGGTGAAAGTGCTCCTTACTTCTGCAAAGTAAATAACTCAAGAGTCCTAGAGCCGGAAGAGGAGAAATGGATTAAAAGATTCAATATCATGGATTGACCACAACAAATAGGAACGAGTCAAGACAAGAAACTTGGGAAATTCGGATGATAGAGGAGGAATTTGAGGAATGGAAAAGGCAAAGAAGCACGCATGTACTGTTCTTTGACGAGGCCACGAAAGGAAACCTCAGGGTGGCAGGTGGAGGACGGGTCCTAGTGAACCCAAATGGACATCTAGAACTATCCTATGCCTGGGGATTGGGAGCAGAAACCAACAACAGAGCATAAGCTCTAGCACTTTGGCAAGGGTTGAACCAGGCTATCAGTAAAAACGTCAAAGATTTAGTGATTTTAGGGGACTCCAGACTCATAATCCAAGCTCCGATCCTCCGTAACACGGTCAAGAAAGAAAAACTCCAGCACATACTGGAGAAAGTCCAACTACTACTGGAAAGGCTGAGAAACTATCAATTGTTCCATGTTCTCCGAAATCTGAATGCACCAGCAGAGGTAGAAGCCAACAAAGGTGCCCTTTAAATTATAGGAAACCTCCAAGTCAATGGAATCACATCAATTGTGGAAATCTCGTAAGGCCTGGGTAGGCAAGATGAGGTCATGGTTGGTCAGAATGGATAATGAGTACACAAGAGCGTGTGCTGGCAAAGATAAGAAGCAGAGGATACAACAAGGGCTCAGAGATCTCACAAACCTTGAAAAAAGACAGACAGAGACAAGACCAGCACCAAGTACAAGGGAAGAGACACCCAATCAGGTGTTGAAAGCTTAGAGAAGGACAAAGGCCCCTGACGAGCCCCATACCTCGTGCAAGCCTGATCTAATCGGCTGGATACACCGGATCACTCAAGAGCAATTGAGCCCAAATTTGGCAGAATTCGGGGATAAAAGCAAAGGATTGAAGGAGCCATTCCATCCCCTGTGCATCTTGGTAAAGGTAAATCGCCCACGCAGAGACAAAGAAATAACAATAGAGGGAAAACGCCCATGTAGAAGAAGGAAGACAAGCAAAGAAGAAGCGGAAATGGAATCAAGCTCAGGGTGTAAGCCGTCGATGGAGGATAGACTAAAGGTGATGGAGGAGGAACTAAAGAGGATAAAACAATTTGTGCAAAATCAAGACAACTTGCTTTAGAATCTAGATGTTGAGGCAGGGAGAAGACTCAAAATGAGAGATGTAGATATTACGATGACCAAAAACGTTTTTGCAGAGGCTATGGACCAGATTCGTCATGAGTGCAAAGACCCAAAGAAGGCGTTTGAAGCACGAGTCCTCAAGCTTGAATCCCAAATGGAAAAGCTGAACCAGGACTGGAAATTGGAGCGTGGTCTGCCCAAGAAGGAGACTCCAAAGAAATTTGGCCAGTAAAGAGTCGACCAAGCAAGATCTCTTCAAATAACTCTGTGAAGTAGGAATTTTGTATAGAAGCCTCCACATATAGTGAGCTTAAAGCTTTAGTAGGTTTACTAGATCTAAGAAACTATAATCAAGAAGGCGGGTAGAGCCTCCTGACCTTTTCACAGTTCATTTGAATTTGTATCGATTCAGATGTAACAGTTCCAGTGGCTTCACCACTTCTCTTTTAAAATAAATCTCCTTTAACCGTTTTTGTCAAAAAAAACAAAAAAACAAGTGGCATGATCCCAAATGATGTCCCTTCTTGATGGTTTCTCAGGTTACAATCAGATCAGAGTCAAGAGGGAAGATAAGTATAAAATCACATATACTACTCATTGGGGAACCTTTGAATACGAAAGAATGCCATTTGGCTTAATAAACGCAGGTGCAACTTTCCAAAGGGGACTATGCAAATAGTCTTTGATGATCTTATTGGTAGGATAATCCAAGTTTACCTCGATGATTTAACTGTTTATTCTAGAAACTGACCAGATCATTTTGGTCATCTTGGAAAATTTTTCTTGCGATGCATGAAGTTTGGAATGTCATTGAATCCTACAAAGTTAGTTTTTGGAATCACTCAAGGTAAACTTCTTGGTCATATAGTTTCTGATTCAAGAATTAGTATTGATCTCGAGAGGGTTATCGCTATTCAAAATATCCAAGCTCCTACTTCAAAGAAGGAGATTCAATCATTTATGGAGAAAATCAATTTTGTCAGAAGATTTATCCCTAATTTTGCAAGAATGGTCAAACCAATTCATAATATGCTCAAGCAATATCAATCATTCTCATGGAATGATGACACTGAAAAATATTTTGTAGAATTCAAGAAAGTTATCAGTTCTGCACCAGTTTTGGAGAAACCAAATTTTGAAAAAGAATTTATTATTTATACTAATGCTACTGAAGGGAAGCTATCTGCTATCCTTCTTCATAAAGATGATCAAAATAATGAACATCCTATAACTTACATGAGTCAACATCTATCAGATGATAAATTCAAATATACATTAATTGAAAAACATACATATGCTCTAGTTAAAGATATAGAGAAATTTCTCTAGTATATCTTAGGCAAGCATATGCAGGTAGGATTCCCTTTGCCCGATGTCAAGTTTTTGCTTTCTCAAACTCATGTTTTAGGAAAACTTGCACATTGGCTTGCCAAAATTCAAGAACATGATTTCACGATAACAAATACTCATACAATCAAGGGACGAGATCTAGCCTTGCATCTGGATCAACATCCTAAACAAGGTGTTCTAATGAGGATGCTCTGTATGCATTTTTTGTTTGTTGAAACTAAAAATATTGAGTTAGAAGAACATCCTTGGTACAAGTACATTATCTATTATTTATAATTTCAAAAATGTCTCAATAATCTTGAAAGTAATCAACGCAAAAGGATTTATTTGGAAGCCTCTAAATATTTGATCTTGGGATATTCTCTTTTTTTCACATAATTGTTGATGGATTGTTGTTAGGGTGTTTAGACGATACAAAAATCCCCAAAAATCTTAAATAAAATTCATGGATCAACATATTCATGCGTTCATATTGGTGGTCATTTTGCTGCAAAAGCCACTACTTTTAAAATTTTAAGAACTGGATATTATTAGCCCTCTATTTTTAACGATTCTTACAAATTTATGCAGGCTTATAATGACTGTCAAAAGTTTGGAGGTAGACAATAGTTTTATGCCATGCATTTACATCTAGTTCTCCTTGATTTTCCTTTCTTAAAGTGGGGATTATATTTCACCGGTCTAATTAATCCTCCATCCTCTACTGGACATACTTTTGTTCTTACAACAATAGACTACTTTACCAAGTGGACTGAAGTTGTTCCACTCAAACATGCACATGATGAACATGTAATCACTTTCTTGGAATCTAGCACATTCTCTCGTTTTGGTCTTCCATTAGAAATGATTTCTGATAATGGACCAACTTTTATCTCTGCAAAATTTACCCAATTTCTTAACAAATTTGGGGTGAAGCATTTCACTTCATCCACTTACTACCTGTAAGGAAATGGTCACACTGAGTCCACAAACAAAAATCTGATTAATATTCTAAAGAACTCATCTATGCATAATGGGTAGATAGAACTACCACCAAACCTAGTATTGGTCATACTCCTTTTCAACTTTTATATGGCCAAGAAGTTTTTATGCCAGTTGAATTGGAATTAACTTCTCTTAGATTAGCTATGCAGGTTGAAGAATTGAATACCACAAACATCCCTCAAAGGATAAATTCCTTACTAGCTCTTGAAGAACAAAAGATCCATGCTCTTGAAAATATTAAAAGAGACAACAATTTGTCAAAAGTTTTTTTGACAAGAAAGCCACATCAACTTATTTTGAGGCTAATGAAAAGGTGTTATTCTGGAATTTTGCTCATGCTGATAGAGGTAAACATTCCAAGTTTCAAAAACTTTGGCTAGGTCCTTATAAAATTTGTCCCGTCATTGGTAATAATTCTTATTTATTGAAAGATATGGATGGACAATTATTTTCATATACAACAAATGGTTCACATGTAAATCATTATGTTGAACCAGGATGATTGTTTGATTAAATTTCTAATGCTTCATGTACATATTTGTTTTTTTCTATTTGTATATATTTTTCTTATATTTTCTGTTTATATATACAATTTTCAGTTTGATGATATTTTTAGTTTTGATTTTTATGGCTGCAATTTTTGGGTCAAGCTAGGTCAATCAAGCTGCTTATTTGATCATGTTGATTGCAAAATCTTATTGATTTGCTTTGAAAAAAAGCATGAACAACAAAGAAAAATGACTTTCCTTTAGTCCACATATATACTTTTGTAGTAGTTGCCTAAATCTACAATTTGTTTTTCTAAGTCTTGATGATCATAATTCTCTCCCATTTTTCTTCTTTCCCTTTCTACCCTCCATAATTATTTTTGCAAGAGCATATCATAAAATCATTGTGAAAGTGAAATGATTAGCAAAATATGATTTCAAAGAAAAACAAAAAATTATTAAGTTCTATCCAATTAGTAAATTGGCTACCTTGTGGAGTCACTAGATGTTGACTCAAAAAGTCGTCGCTAGTTATATAGTTTGCAAATGGTTAAAATGAATACTCAAAAACTTATTATGATAAATATAATTAGTAGGTGGGACCCCCTAGAAGAGAAAACAAGTGAAGAGTTTATTTTCAATTATTCCTAAGATGACAACACATGCATAAAATGTTCAAAGGATAATCTACAATTATGATATGCATGATGATATTTTCATTTCTCCAACTTTATTATGAGGCCTGCTTTAAATTGGATGCATATGAAAGATTGAGGCTACGCTCATTAAATTTTAAAAGGTTCCTCGTATTGCATACACCTATTCTCATGAAGTGTCATTACATTATGATTATGTCTTTGGGGAATTTATGTGTTATAACCGTAAAGAATGAATTTTTCGATTTAAAAGGTTTGTTATATTCTCCTAAGTTTCATCACATTCCATGTCTAGAATTCGAAGGCATATATTACCAGTAACAATGGATACATGACAACAAACATATATTATATGCCATATGATTAATGGTTATTTCGAGCTTCATGTTACAATGGTGTGTTGTATGATATAATTTAAAGGCTGGAGTATCAAAATCCATATAACATGTGGTATATGTATATGAGCTTTGGGTCAATGATATAAAGTATTGTTTGAGTTTCCATTCAAGCTTTGGTATACACTATAGATTAGGTTCACAAACCAACATGTATGAATGGATTGCGATTGGTATATGATATAAAAGTGGTTTAATGACGTACAAACCCTAGCCATTGATATGGATTGTCATTCAATGGTTATGATGATATAACAGTTGTGATGTGATACACATGGATATGGCGCGTGGCTCTCCTATATACTTGGCACTCATTCTTCTTTTTGGTTGGATTCCATGGCACTTGTTGGAAAGTGGAAATATGACATGGAAAGGGTTTTGGTAGCATGTGAATTTGGGTTAACACGAGGCCGCACATGCATTCAATTCGCAAGGACGTGGGCATTAACCCACCATCCTACGCATACTACCCTCATTTTTTAAGTTTGACATATCATTTTTCATTTCTCTCGAGAGAAGTTACAACCCGAACATGGTAAGAAAATCTTGGCCCTAGTGGTTTGATAACTGTATGCACCCATTTTGGAAAGTATTTGAGCACTTTGTTACAAGTATGCAAACACTAGCTCATTTATCCATCAAATAGATGATTTCTCCACAATTATAATTTATGGTGGCTCTGTTTGGACTAGTTTTGAGCATGTTTTGCTCCCTCGTTCTCACATTCTGTTGAAGAATTTTCGAAATAAAGCTCTGTAGCATTCATTTAATCACTTTCCAAATTTTTCTCTACAAAATTATTAGCTTGGCTTATGGTGGAAATAACCCAGTTGAGTTTATAAGAAAAACCACCTAGGTTCAAATTGTCTTGCTATTATCTGTGTTTTCCACAAACATAGTCTAATAAATGACATCATGTTTGAATATTTAAGTTTTTAACAACCGTTTGTTATGAGCAATTGATGTAATTCTCGTGGGTTAGTTGTATACATTTCAAAGAGTTGAAAAACATATAAAGCCCAAGGCTTTACTGGTCAATGCTTTATTGTTTTTCCTTACACATTTTCTTTAGAGTTTTGTTAACTCTGACTTTGAAGCTCCATATAATCATTTTTTCTAAGCTAGATGTCGGGTTTGAAACCTCGACCTGATAGTCTCATAAAAAATCCTTTTTCACTTAAGTTTTGAATGTATGGTTGATAGAGACTTAGCTTTAGAAAAATACTTCATTGATTTAAATTATGAGTTATGGAGATGGGATTTTTAAAATGTTCAAGCTGAACTCACATATATTCATTTTGGACTCAACCATTTGATTTTTTATTCCTTCCTATTGTCTTGTCGTCTTCGAGTTTAAAGTTGCATATGTTCACAATGGGTCTTTTTTTTCTACAAGTTCGGGGTTGGGTTTGAAACCTCAACTTAATAGCCTTATTATGAACATTCTCTCGCCCAAGTTTTGAACCTACGATGATATAATACATTCCTTAGTTGGTCTCAAAGGCATGCAATGTTGATGATGGGTTTGGATTTTGTCTGTTGGGTTGGAAATCTGTGTTCGCATAAAGAGATTTCATACAGAGCTATGTTATTGGATTAATGGTTTGATTATGATGTTGGGTTTGAAATTTTTTGTACCCTTATGAATGGTTTCAAGTTTGAAAAGGCTCTGTTTATTTGTTGGGTTAGTTTTGATACTGTAACTTTTGAAAAATTGGTTATATGATGATTGATTCGAAGTAATTTCAGATGAATAAACCATGAACTACATATTTTTTTATGGACCGGTTTGCATATATGTTACTCATCATAAATTTATTATATGATCAACACCTCTTAAAAGAATTGAGATATGAGTAAGGCTTGATATGAAAATGCATTATGTTGATTATAACAATATTAATTAAGAGTTTGTGAGATGGAAATTATTCAAAGACTCTGATTAATTATAGTCAAGGATATGAAACATAAGAAAAACATTTACTTGTTTTTGTTTATATATACATGACCAAATCCCCTCATTATATCACTTTCCAGGCATTATTCCACGAAGTCCTGAACCATATATCATTTAATGTCATATCATTCCCCCCTGTTATATAAATAGAAAATGATTTTAAAAGAATAATGTTGCGGGCAATTTGACATATACAATTTTTTTACTGGTTACTTGGCACGAGCTTGAAAAGATAGTGAACATAAATTTGTGAGTTAAGTACACATTGAAAGTGAATGAGTTTAAAAAACAATTAATGGATTGAGAACATTATCACCATTCTTATCATTCATTTCACTTTTCATAAATTACAAATCTTTTCATCTATCCCTAATCATGTTATTTCCTTTTTCATTTCATTTCATGTGTTTAGAAGTTAATGATGGAATTCATGAATAGTTTAAAAGGTGTGTGAAGAATATGTGTTGACAATTTGCATATATGGCTTGAAGCTTGGTTGGTATAAGGCATAAATATTATGGAAAGAATATGGACAAACTAATTATATCTGGACTATGAACATGCATCATACACTCCTATCATTTGATTTCATTTTATGTACATTACAAACCCCTTCATCTCTCCCAAATTCATTATTTGTCCCACGTTTTAAGTAATTATTAGTTTGTGGAGATATAAGTGATGCTTAGTAAAGATGTATAATTGCAGAGAATATTGCCGAATTCTTCTTTGACTGTCCCCTTTTCCCCTTAATTTATCTTTACTTCTTGCGTGCTTGATTGCTGGTTAACTTAGGGCCATCATTAAATTATATACTATGCAAGATAATATTTGATGTTTTACTGGCTGTAAGTTGTATATACTAAGTTAGTCTTTATGATCATCTAGATGTGTTTCTTCAGCAGAGGTAGTTATAACAAAGGAATCAAATATAACAGAGTAAATAGAGGAATTTGGAACAAAGGACAAAATGTTGGTTTGCAGAGGGGTAGAAACAAAAGACTGAGATTTTTATCATTTTTTCCAACTTACCATTTTTTCCTTCTATGTGTACTTTTGTGCCCAAGATTTGTTTTGCTGCTCCTAGATCCTTCATCTGAAACATCATGTCCAACTAAGCCTTTAAACTGTTGATCTTAATCATTATTTGGGTTGCAATAAGCATATCATCGACATATAACATCAAGATAATGAATGCACCATTTTACAAAATTTCAAAATAAACATAATGATTATACTCACTTCTTAAGAAATTTTGTCTCACCATGAAGGAATCAAACATCTTGTACCATTTCTTGGTTACCTTTAGGTCATACGATGATTCTGCGTGTTTGCAAACAAATCTCCCTTTGTGATCCTGAACAACATCTGATTGTTCCATGTACATATCTCTTCTAGTGATGATTGTGGCAGTAGGATCCCACAATCTACATCCCTTATCTCCATCATTATAACCAACATAGATATTAAACTTGCAAAAATTCAAAGATTGTAATTTTGGAAGTAACTTACGATTTACTAGTACCTCCAGCTGCTACCATTTCTTGCTCATATGGCCTAGTCATTGATTCCATAAACAAGTATATTCACTTTCTTCCTTAGATACCACCACAACTTCATTTACTTGAGTGCTTCTTTCCAGTTTGTAAAGGTTTCCAATCTTTCTAGCCTTCATAACCACCAAGATGCCCTTGGATACTTTCAGTTCTCCACCTTGAATTGTAAACTTGTAACCTCTAGAATCCAAAATCCCAAAGGATTTAAATTCTTTTTAAGTTATGGTACATGTCTAACATCCATCAACGTTCTTACAATATGATCAAACATCTTAATCTTAATGCTCCCAAATCCCAACAATTTTACAAGAGCTATCATTTCCCATGAAAATAACACTGTCATCTATATATTGGTAAGAAGAGAACCAACTTCTGTGTGAACACATGTGATGGGAAGTGTTGGGTGCCAATTTTGATCTTTTAATTAGGCCTATTCACCTCCATTTTTACCTTAAAAACCTCTAGTTTTTCCTATTTTCATCTACTTAATGGCATAATATGCACAAACAAGGTAATACGTTGTCTTTTGGAAGAAAACTCTTAGTTTTTCTTGGAAATGATAATTAAATCTATTTTTGAAAATAACTGCATATAAATCAACTATTATAGGAATTAACCATGTTTTACCAGTTATTACAGGAATTGGTGATTAGCATACTTCTGCTCGCTTAGAAGGAAAAATTCCACTTGGAGGTACTTCACCAATACTAGGAGATGGTGATTTATCTATATTATCATTCCCATTGGATTCAACGCCCAATGGTCAACGATAGTGAAAATTGACATGCAATTATTACAGGAAATTCCCATAACTAGCTGGAAATCCGTCAGTTCACTCACAAAATTGGGAATTTGATGCCAGGAGCGAGGAGTGAAGATCAATATATCAGAATATCAAGGATCCAATCTATAAAATCAAGGATAATATATGTTAAACACTACAATGGAGATAAATGATTTTCCTATAATCAGTTTTGAAATAAACAATTTTTTCGAGCAGTGATATTCAGAGGTTCTTTCTAGAGCGATGAGGATGAATAAATGAATTTCACGACATGGGTTTTGTGCGGAATAAGGTCATTTAGGTGAGTGAAGGGGTAGATTTCCCATAAAAGACATGTTGAGAGAGATACATGCATACTTCTAATACATTTTCTTCTATATTTCCTACAACGGTCGATTATCAAAACACATGTTAAGGGTTGCGCCCAACCAAGGAATAAAATATGCTTTTAATATCCATAGATGTAGTCACAAATATAGAAAGTTTGTTAGATGTAATTTATCATATATCAACATGTTGAGCATATGTATTGGGGGCCCAATTTATTTTTATTGTCAAAGCATATGGCTGAAAACAAATTGTAACTGCTGATTCAAAAGCAATTGACTGAATACAATGGAGTTTTGAGTTAATTAGATGTGTCAGGTTTCTTAAGAGTTTTGAGTTTTTTTAAGACCATATGATAGGAGGGCCCTCTAGTATGTGTTGTATATTTACTTTAGCATTTTTCTTTAGAATTGCTCTTTCTTTTGATTACATTAATTTCCTGTAGAAATATAGTCGCTGAAATTTCCTGTAGATGCAAAATTTTAGATTACAGGCAATGCTACTTTGTGTATGGTGAATAATCGTTTAGGATGATGATGTTAAAACAATCAAACAACTGAATGCTCTTCCATATACTATTCTATACCAACAATTATAACAAAATATACTCAAAGATTAAACTAAGTCTATAAGTTTTTCTTATCAACACATTTCATTTCAGTATTGAATAGATTAAGTTTACCTCCAACCAACTTTTCACTCATATTTAGAAATATTCCTTTCTGATTTCATAATTTAGTTGACCAAGACATAATGCGTTTGTAAGCAAGCACAAAGAGTGACTTATTGCAATCTAGGTCCATACCATTTGATGGTCAAGTCTAAATGACTATGATCATAGGAATTAATTCATGTATGTGAATTTGACATTTTACTATCTGATTTTTACTAGGAATCCGTGGGCAATTTCAAGACTAGTTCTGCACATATTGTTCCTGTGTCTCACAAGTTTACTTACCCAGATTGATAATAAATGTTGAGGGATATAGAATGCTATATCAACCCAATAGGAAGCACTAAAGTCTAACAACCATTCTTCTTGATATTGTGGGATACTACAAATAGATAAAACTTTACCAACCATACCTAAACTTGATTCAACCAGATTTGCTTCCTTACCATAGTCTTTCTTGGATTCCTTTTTCTTCCAACAATCTCTCTTGAGATTCTCAATTTTATTGAAGTACCAACATTTAGCTTACGATTCTTTCCCTTTGACTTGGATTTGGATGTACCTCTCGATTTCTCCCCTCTTTCTCTGTATCAGCCTTTAACCACCATTGCTTCTAGTGTGAAGGTTTCTATATTGGATTTCCTCCTCACCTCCTTAGAAAACAAAACTCCCACAATATAGTCAAACTCAATGGTGACTATTTTTCTTAATCTAATAGAAGTGACTAAATGATACCAAGACTCAAGCAATGAACACAACAATGTCACTGCCTTATCTTCCTCATCGATTTTTACATCCATACTAGTTAATTGGCATATCAGAGTATTAAATACATTTAAATGATCAACAATTTTGGTACCTTCTTTCATCCATACACTGTACAGTTTCCTCTTCAAGTAGATTTGGTTTTTCAAGGACTTTGTCATGTAAAGGATTCCCATTTTGCTCCATAAGCCGACAATTGTCTCCTCTCCAATGATATTAAACAAAAATTCATCTGCCATACAAAAATAGATGGTACTAAGAGTTTTGGAATCCATATATTCCCAGTCCTTGTTTGTCATATTCGTCGGTCTCTTTGTATTGCCCATCAATGCTTTGTGAAATCCTTGTTGTACCAACAAATTCCACATCTTTAGATTCCATAAATCATAGTTTTTCCTCCCACTAAAGTTCTCCACCTCAAACTTTGTGTTTTTCATTTTATCCATTGTGCACGCAAGATCCCTCCAAATCGAAATTAAAAAAAAAATCTCAACATGAAAAACAAATTATACCTCCAAAAGGATGCTTGGATAGTACTTGGCACCCCCCCCCCCCNNNTGGCCCCCCCCCCCCCCACTCCAAAATGACCTCCACCCACTGCCTTTGCTTTTTCGAGGCCCTTCCACTCCTTCAACGATTTCTCAACATTCATGTGGTAGAGCCTTTGTCCACTCATGTCATGGAAGGCATCGTAGTTACTAGTATTATTCTAGCCGACCTTGGTAGCAACACTCCTCAGAAGAGAGTTGAACCCTCCCTTTCCCGCTCTCATCCCGAGGAGAATATGGAATTGTGGGCACAATTTATTGCATGCAGTGACCAGAAGGGCATCATCAACAATATGTAGGCATTTTTTTTTACCATCCAAACCCTTGACAATCAACTACGTACTCTGGTGGATTCACTAACCTGTCATCAACCACGCGAGCGAGTTTGGGGTTCACTCTTATCTTCTCCAATCCAAACTTGATTTGAAAATCCACAAACATATTCAATATTTACACCCAGGCCATATGCCAATCTCAAGCTCTAATACCACTTGTTGGGGAATCGTGCAGAAAAATGTAACATCAAAACAAATCTAGAAAGTAACAAAAATTAATAGAATAACAATCATAAATGACACAGAGAATATCCAACGACAAGGGAAATGGTATTCATATTGATCAATCTCGGAGTTTGCAAAATAACTTAACAAATAAGCTTACAACTCTATGCTTTATGCCTCTACAGGCTACACGCACACACACACACACACACACACACACACACACACACACACAC
>CBVK0101527931.1:414-24337 GCA_900067695.1 Picea abies | reverse complement strand
ACGAATGTAAATTGTGAGCTTCCAGGTCTTACTTCCCCTGAAAATCCAGTTGCGCGCTTCATTATGTGCATATCGAAAAGATTATTGTCTTTCTTACATCTAAGAGTTTTGTGGAGTGTATACTTGGAAGTTTAAATTCAAGGTGCTTGATCAGTTTTTCATTTTATTTTCATTCTTGTGAGCCACAACTTGTTTGAAAAGCTTTAAAAATAAACGATTTAGGTTTACCCCACAATGCAACTTAGGGACATGTAAAAAAGAAAAATGTGAAGCAGCATATGCATTCGAGTGAGTCACTATTTAGTTGACTGGTAGGCGAACTCTCTCTTTTAAAATTTGGTTAGGCTATTCAAATGGCACATGAGACGAGAGAATGTCGGATGGGTGTCGAAAGGGAAAATTGCTTCTATTGCCCCGACTGGAATGCCTGGAAAACCCGAATAGAAACTCCTATGGTATCTTCTTTGCATTCATAATAGCCATCACGATTGAGGTTTTTTTTTATATTTAATAGTTGGCACTCTTTTTTCTAATTTATCTTTATGAGTTGTGACCATTTATTCTCGCTTAACCATTGGTTATTATGATGATGTTTCTATGTAGTTCGGTGGCAGCCCTCTTCGTTTCCTTGGGAACAAAGGAAATGACCGAGAGACTTAATATTCTCAGATACTTTGCAACCGATACAGACTGAAAGACATATTCTTCTAAGTGTCCTAATTTCTTGGGAATCATCATGGAAAGTAAAATTTTAAGTGCCAAAGAGCACAACAACGAAGTGGTTAGATTAGGTATTTGCGGGGAGGTTAAGAGCTCTATTGAATTTAGCTTAAACAAGCTTCTGAGAGGTAGTCTGGCAGTTGAATAGAGTCACATCAAAACCAATACATGGGCTCAGAGACAGGATTGGAAGAATACAGATTTATAGGTAAACTATGTATCATATGACATGGTAATTCTTCAACATGGGAACAATTATGGGAATGATTCAGGCAGTAGCACAATCATGGCTGGGAGCACAAAAAGTGATTCGACTGTAGATAATTCAAAAGATACCGGGAAGGCATTCGTAGTTTCTGTTGAACCTAGTGGATCAAGATTAGTGGATCAGGATTTGAGCATGTTCTAACTGATGAATCATTAGCTCCTTCCTTCACATAATCAAATCTGGAATTATCTGCCTTGGAAAACCAACGTTTGTCATGCTCAATCTTTTCTTCCTCTCAAGGTTTGTAATCTACCCCTATGTTAGTAGGTAATGGGCGTACATGCATAGTTAGAGATTCGAAGCATTGGGCTCGAGATAACTAGCTTCAAGTCTTTCTGCTTCCCACTCATTCTTGTCTGCACCACTTCAGGTAAAGAAACTTAAAAGTAGTTCAATTGTGTGAGAATTTTTTGAACACATGCTTATTCTTGCTGCCATATTTCATGTCGAGATGAGTACAAATCCATAATTGAGCCAAATCCAGAGCCAATTCACAACATTTACAGAGAATATTTAGGAATTGACAAAAGCAACAAAGAAAAAAAGAGAAAAGTATGTGTACAACCTGCAAGGAATATCTACTTACCTGGAAAGTCGATGTAACGCTTTGTTGGCAAGCGAAAATCTCAGTGAAGTGCACCCACCCATTTACTGCCTGTTGCTATTGCGAAAACAATGCTACTGGAGTCCACCCTTACTCAGCGGATCAGGCGTTTTCCCGCTTTCAAGGTATAACGGGTAGAGGTTACTTTCAATCTGCAAGAAATCTCTACTTACCTGGAAAGTCGATGTAACGCTTTGTTGGCAGGAGAAAATCCTGGCGAAGCGCACCCACCCATTTATTTCTTGTTGCTATTGCGAAAACAATGCTACTAGCGTCCTTCTCGACCACCACCTAGACAATAGCTTCCCCAGATCTTTTGGTTGTCCTTCTCGACCACCACCTAGACAATAGCTTCCCCAGATCTTTTGGTTGGAAATTGAGCATATCGAAATGCAAATCCATACATTGGGCTAGATCCGACCCCCGAGCTTTGAGAGAGAAAGAGAAAGAGAAAACTAGTGTTCGAGATGCAGGAACACCGAAAGGAACCGGTCGAGTGAACCAAGCTGCTAGAATGACCCATAACCATTCATAAGTTGGTCTGGATGTGATGAACTATGATTTATTCTAGGAGGACCGAAGGGGCTCGACCAAAGGGAGGGGGAAAATTTGAAATCATGTTCTGGTGTGCAGGCAGGCCACTTCCAAAGATCCTCGATTGATCGATAAAAAGTACACTTCGAGCCAAAGCCAATAAGCCAGCAGCCAACACCTGCCCCTCCATAGTTCATTTGACCTTTTTGTAATGATGGGCTATATGCAAGAGCATTTGAGTGGGTCCAATGGTTAAGAGTATGTGTTATCTTCGAAGAGGTTACAAGTTCAAAACCGGCAAGGGGGTAGGGATGCTCATATTGGCCCCTTGTGACAAGGCTCCATAGTAACAATTGAAATACATGCAATGGTCTCCTGGTCTCCGCAATAACAATTGACATATACCCATGAATATGTAAAGTAGGGTTGAGAAGTATCCTCACAAGTGGAATCTTATAAACCAATATAAGCTTATCTTGATGGCTTTCACTTTTGTTTAATAACTTGGAAAGCCCCAATTTTGTCCCTTTCAACATTATGTTAACTTGGCAAATATAATATACTAAGAACCTATGTGGTTACAACTGAATTTAACTTGGCAAATATAATATACTAAGAACCTATGTGGTTACAACTGAATTTATATTTTTTTAGTGAAATTGTTTTGAATAGTAATCAACATCTCAATGTTCTTCCTATAATTTAGGTATGTTCTTCTTCTAATTTAGGTATAGAAGTTAAAGTTTACTTATTTTTAGAGTGTCTACAATTTTTTGGTATATTATATATATTTCATGCACAAATCCACAGGGACATAGCCACTTGTGGCACTTGTTTTTATTAATGTTTTCTTAAATTTGATGAATTTTAAACACCAAAAAGATTATATATTATTTATTGAATGTTTTACTTTAAGATAATTTAGACTTCGTAATAGTTATTGGATCTTATAATATAATAAAATTGTTAATAGTTGTGTCGTAATAGTTATTGGATCTTATAATATAATAAAATTGTTAATAGTTGTGATTTTATTAACTATTTCTATAATTCATAATTCATGGAAGAAAGAAAGTGGTGACTAGTTCTTTCTAATAGTCTTAATAGTCTTTGGCCAAAGCAAAATTAAATGGAATAGTTCAAGAGTATTGACTTGTTATGATTATCATAGAGTTTTCAATCAATGTGACTTTACAAACTAATTTTTGTTTGAGATCAATAAGAACCTAGAAAAGTGCTTCCACCTCATGATGATACTCATTCCAAAGCATATTCCTAAGTTTTTTCCTCGTCGAGGATTGTAGAGGACCTTACCCCAATTAAAAAAACAACAACATTAAAACTATGCTTAGTGGCAATGCTATTTTTAAACATATTATTTTGTAGTGTTTTCATTCTCTAAAATCACAATCCTCCAAATTTTTTTCTTTAATTTAAGAAATGAATTCATATTCTAATCTAGTTCGGTATATAATGGATGAACACCATTATCATAAAATTATATATATATATATATATATATATATATATATTCAATTAAACTTTTTTATTAATTTAATTTCAAAGATGTAATTAAATCATATAATCTTTAATTAATTATTTTTTAAATCTCAATTTAAATTCTTAATTCTTGAACTACTTAATCCTTTAAATTTAGGGCATAATTTGTCCCATATATCTATTGAGAATAAAATTCTATCTACCAAACTGTGATGTGATATAAGGTCATGGATGTTATTTTTCACATAAAAAACAAAGATTATAAGCGAGATACTATTGTTCTTGTCAATATTTTGGATATACTTCACATCAAAGACTTATCACATTCAAATTTAGATTTACCATGTTGCATGTCTTTTTAATTATGTAAAACAATAGTCGTTTCTGTTATGGTAGAAATTTAGTAGATGATGATGAAATCCATCTCAACCCTCCATCTCTTCATCCCTCCATTTTTCATCTTTGCAAAACATGTCGTCTTGCAGTGATTTCAAGCAGTGTGTTCTACTAGTCATTAGAATCAGCCTCACTTTGCTTAGTATTTGAGGGATAAATGGTTCAAGTCCTTTCCGCGAACTGATGGGGTGGATTCTTAGTTGTGAGTGTTGTTCCAAGGTTTAAGAAATGAGTGAGGAGGAGAAACTAACAAAGTAGAGAGAGAAAAGAAATTTATTGAGGACTATTGATACAATTAAAAGAACTGCAAATATTATGACTCAAGAGTATGCCATTTGTTCCTTCTATTATGTAAACTTTTATATGCAATATACACTCAAATAGGTATCGGTGCGTTGGGTTGCATTTTATATGAAACATATAGTCAAATAGGAAGCAATGGTTTGGGTTGGGTTGTATTCTCTAGTTTGATATGTTTGGCTTGGTATAGATGATGGAAATTTTCAAGGTAACACATGGTTAACTGCATCGATATCTAATATGGAGACTTATGGTGGAGTGGGATAACAATGCACCAAACAAAGTTCTTAAAATGAGGTCCAATGGAAAAGGTAAGGTTGGTCTTGACCTAGTGAAGAGGATATTAAGTAGGTAGGGTGAGTGCTTATGAGGAGAGACAAGGATTTGATCATGGATAAAGAGATGATTCTCTTTTGACTATCATTATCTAGAATGAGGTAGGTTATGTAATACTTAATCCAACCATTACATATAAAAATAAGTATCAAATTGTAGGGAAATAATCATATGCCATGATGACTAAGACTAAGCAAAGAATATTTTTAGTGGGGTTATTTACCTCTATTAAGGATGCATTTTAGAGAGCTGAAGATGGAGAAATGTCTAGTTCAAAAAATAATGTTTTCGCAAGGCTTTAATGTATCATTGTGAAACACTAATCAACAAATGATCTTTTTTATTATGTAAGGTTCAACAATAACCTAGGCATTGAGGAAGAGACGGTGGGGTTTTGGATAAAGGTTGTGAGGTGGGAGGATTGTTCGAAAAGCTTGTGGATATAACTAAAGAGAATGGTTTCTTGTTCAATTTGTGTTGAGTTGCAAAGGAAGATCGTTGAAATACAAGAGAAAAAGTAGAACTGGTAATAATAGCCCCTCCAAGACACAATGAAGGTAATAAGCTATAATTAAATTTTATAATAAATATCTATTTTTCATTTGAGATGGAAATATAGACTTGAATTTTGGAAAAGAGTTTAAAGTATTGTTGGACTATCTGTCCTGAAAAAAGTTGAAGTTGCAATGAGCATGCTCAAAGACCTTCACAGTAACCAAGTGGATAAAATCACACTCGTAGAGTTGCACAAAGGTTAGGCCATGTGGTGATTGTTTTGGTGTTGGTGGGTGTCACTACATCACCATTAATTTGATATAGAAAGAGGAATTTCCTTCATCTTTAAGACTAATAAGCACTAAGCCCTTTTAATTGAAAAACTACCAAAGTGATCATTGGTTGGTTCAATCATGTCTGATTGAGTGTTGAAATACACTTACATTGCCATGATCAAGGAATCCACATGTTCTACATCAAATATGTGAGAAAACTTGTTGAGAATCGTGCATGAATACCGGTGTAATCTGTGGTTGGAGGTGGACTCGCCCTAATAATTCTCTATATTTTTAACTCCCACCAACATAATGTGTGATTGGAAAATTTGGGCCTATATATCTAGTACTAAGGTGCCTGGAGCGGAGATCTTGCATTGTCATTCTTCTAGTTAGGAGCCATGCCAACCTTTGTGAACAAGGGTGTATAGTATTATACAATTGTATTATAGAATGTGTAATGCTAGAAGGAAGGACTATAAAAGTCCATGGTTAGTGGGATTGAAGCCTAATGCTACTATAATTTATTTATTTTCAAATTGAGGGATCAAATCCTTGCTTATGAAAAGATACAAAAGCCTATAAAGGGAGTAAATCCATGGTATTTGGTTCTTAAATTTTGTATGGACCATATCTCTATTTGAGAGTAGCCATAGAAAATTATAGTGAAAAAATATCCTTATTTGTGAGAAGTTGTTAAAACCAAAATCACACTACACTCATAACAAATGATATAGTAAATAAAAATACAAAGATATCATTTATTCCAAATATAATTTAGATAAAACACAATAATGTAGTAAATAAAAATGCAAAAATTATAATTTCAAATATGATTGAGATAAAAAAAAAATTATTTATATAATTTACACTCACCATTCTATTAAAAGTTAATATGTATAATAATTAAATAAAATATAATAAATTCTCACAATTCAAGATAATAAAATATAATAAACCTTAATTATGCAATGCCTAGTTCCTTATATGAATTATAGAACATAATTATGTGTTGTAACATCTTAACAAGTTGGATGGCTTTATACTCTATGTCGTAATCAACCAAAGGTACATGCCTTCTTTTCTGTTACATTTACCGAACAATATCAACCAAAGGTACATGCCTTCTTTTCTATTACATTTACCGAACAATATCAACCAAAGGTACATGCCTTCTTTTCTGTTACAATTACCAAACAAAATATTGTAGTGGATTATGTTAAGTATTTTAGGATTATTTTTTATATCAATGTAGTTTTAGAAAATAAATAATTTATTTCTATTTTGTGTAAGTTTGATATTAAAAATAATAGTTGTATTTAAAAGTTCTATTTTTTAAAGGTAATATAAATTTAAGTGAAATTGTAATTTTTTATTGTTTAAATTGTATTTTTGAATGTATATATAAATTCAACATGTTGAAAAAGATTATCCTAAAACACTTAAATTATCGAGTCAAATTACTCTTAATATCTCTTTTAATAATCTAGCTATTGAAATGTCAATCCAACAATTTTTACAAAGGAGAAGAACAACTTGCAACGAGAGATTCCTCCATGTCACTTAAATGAGTTAAGTATTAGCAATATGCCATTCTAAATTACATGTGCATTAACAACCAATTTATTCAACATTAAATGCAATTTGGGTTATTGTTTACTTTTTAATAAAGTAGTCAAAAAGTTCTACTTTTTGGCTTTTTTCCCATAATTTTTTTGTTTGATTTTTGTTGAAAATCTAGTGATAAATGATTGAATCTATAAATTTGAGTGACTAGGTTTACATAATTGAATGCTCTAAAGTATACTAAATCCATTTATGCATTCATAAATACAATTTAAACAACAAAAATTAAAATTTTTATCTAAATTTATATTGTAGATTCAAGATTCCAATCTTCTAACAAGATTCCAAGATTCCAATCAAAATTCCAATCTTCTAACAAAATGGCACGAGGTGCTCGACGATGTTAATGTACATCCACCCTTCCAGGAAGATCTAAGATCGTTAGTGCATTTCTACAGGATTGCAACCTGATCTGCCCAACCAAAATATCTCTTTACCTGCCCCCCGTGGATTAATAAATAGTTAGAAACCGGCAATGAGCGAAGTCAATGGTTGTGATTTCAATCACTAACTTCCTCGTGATTTCAATCACTAACTTCCTCACTATTATATAAAAACATCCGTTTACATGTTTATTTTTTTACTTTTATTTAATTATATTTAAAATTTACTATAATAACTAATTAATTACCACGTTACAAACTGAAAAGATGTAAATCCACGTTTCATTTTTTTAAGACCAACAACCACTAATTTGTGCTGTGATAAGTATTCCATCTCCAAACAAGATGGCACGAGGTTAAAGTAAGTCCGTACAGGAGGTTAACTTCTTTCTCACGCGATATTTTTTATATACTCAAATAATCAAGATTCCAATCTTCTAACAAAATGGCACGAGGTGCTCGACAATGTTAATGCACCTCCACCCTTCCAGGAAGATCTAAGATCGTTAGTGCATTTCTACAGGATTGCAACCTGATCTGCCCAACCAAAATATCTCTTTACCTGCCCCCCTTGGAATAATAAATAGTTAGAAACCGGCAATGAGCGAGGTAATCTGGCGATGTGCCCGGTTAGATAGTAGGGTGCTAGTCAACTTAGGGCTGCCAAGGAGAGTTTTCTAAGCCCACTTGGTCGATATTGGTTTCTTCATTTCTATACCTGCTACCTGCTCGCAGGATATATAGCGATTGGTCAGAAGTCAACTCATTGATTGTAGTTTAATTTTTTTATTTGTAAATTTTTATAATATATATTAAATTGAATTTAAAAATAAAACTAGTTTTGAAATTTAATATTATTATTTAAAAAAAAAAATTCTACTCCTTTGATTTAATAATTATTTATTAAATAATTAAAATTAATTTTAAAATATAAAAATTTTAAAATATTTTGTAGTTCCATGTGGTATTGATGGACTGTACTTTGTCTTTATATTTTAAATAATGTAGTTAATTTGTACTTGATTCACGTAGTCCAATTACAACTTAACAATTATTTATTAAATAATTAAAATTGATTTTAAAATATAAAATTTTAAAATATTTTGTAGTTCCATGTGGTATTGATGAGACTGTACTTTGTCTTTATATTTTAAATAATGTAATTAATTTGTACTTGATTCACATAGTCCAATTACAATTTAACAATTATTTATTAAATAATTAAAATTAATTTTAAAATTTTAAAATATTTTGTAGTTCCAGTATTGATGAGACTGTACTTTGTCTTTATATTTTAAATAATGTAGTTAATTTGTACTTGATTCACATAGTCCAATTACAACTTTAATAGCATTTAGTGACTATTTTTCTTTGGCAATTAAAATCTATGAAATGGATGTATGTGGAATGGGATGGGATGGATGTATATTTCGGCGAAGCATGAAGCGTAGTTAAAGTACAATTAAATTTGTGTATAGTGGAATAGCAAAGAAAATACGTGAAATGTGTTTATGATGATTCATAATTTTTGTAAAACGTCATTAATTTTAAAATTGCTAAATCCTAAGTTTGTTTATGTATAACCTTAAATGCCTTGTAATATCCATGTTTCCTCAGTGTGTAAATATAACTATAATTTGTCAAAAGAATATGGATAGAGTGAATGTGTGTGGATGTTGGATTTAATGAACATTTTTTATATAAAAGTTAATGTATGTATTTCTGTTATTAAATAAAATGGATAGTGTTGCATAGCTATTGAAGGGGTTTTGCCAAGGTAGATCATAATACTATGAGAGAGATGGTGAGGGAAACCAACAATGGTTGAGATGACCCCCACCAGACCAGTACCTTGCTGGATTTAAATTATTTGGACCCAGAACAGTCCTCTGACCCAAAAATAAGTTATCAGTGAGGGTGGTAGTTGGAAGTCCTCCTCAAGAGTTAATAAGGAGATAGAAAGATTAACCATCTGAATGACTTCTTGACTTGACCACAAACTGGGGATTCAGACCCACACAATCTTGCTAGGGAAGGAAAGAAAAGAAGGAAATTCGTGGATAGAGGGGATTTGCGAAGAGATGAGTCTAGAGACCATTCTTCCAAAAAGAGAAGAGCGCATGCAACTCTCTGGTTCTGAGGAGAACTGAAAAACAAGCTTGCTTTGGGTGCAAGAAGTTGTTGGCAGTGTTTTCAGTCTAAGCTGATAAATGGGGTTGAAGAGAAGACGAGTGACTGAGAAAGTACTCATTGCAGGCCCCTTTGCTTGGTGGATAGAAAACCATTTTTCCAAGCCCCATGTGGGGGGAGGAGAGTGACCACCATCCATGACTATCGTTGAACAAGAAGGAAGAGTCTCTCCCACAACATCATGATCTAGCTAGGGGGTCACCAATGATAAATCTGTCCAGGAGTGGTTGTGCCAGTGGAAACGAGCACCCCTCTTAGCAGTTTCTTCACTATTTGGTTTCTTGATAAGTATCTTTATATCTAGTGTACTAGAATTGAAATAATGAATGAATATCTTTTTCTATGACTAAGTTTTGCATTGTTTGATTTCTATTAGAAATGCTTATTATTCTTTTGTAAACCCCTGCATTTGAATGGTTTCCTAATCCTCTCTGCTTAGAAGTAGGAGAATTGTTAGACTTGGGTCTGTAAATGAATCTAAGAACAAGTTTACAGTTCTTGTGTTGGTTGAGAAATACCTTTCTCTGTTTTAGAACTTAAGTTCCATGAATGGAAGGAGATTCCTTCAAACCAGTCATCCAAGAGACCACGGGCTCATTCCCACGACCTTGACCAAATCTTGGTTAAGAACTATGAGTGTAGTCTCTGGAGCTCGAATAGGTTCCATACGAATGGGACCTTGGGAGCCTTCGCTAGGTCCAAAAGGAGCTAAGTTATTTTGGCTTTAGAGCTCCGGGATGCTATGACTTTACAACCTCCAAAACCAATCGAAGGAAACCTGCTAGTTCAATTACCAACAAGGTTGACCGACATCGGGCAGTTCCACTAACTGTGACTATGGGATTCGTCCCACCGTTAAACCCTAACCCACTTACCGTTCATGAAGTAACAAGAACCGTAGATCCAAGGACATTCATGATCATCCCTGACCGTTGGATCTATGTTGTGGTCAATCCGGGGTTGACCACTCCAGGGGAAAAGGAGTGTTAAGCACGTGGAACCCATGAACGCCGAACTCGCAAAGTGACGAAAATCATAGATCCGAGGACATTTGAGATCTCCCATGGCCATTGGATCTATGTTGTGGTCAATCTAACATTGACCACTCCAGGAGAAAGGGAGGGTTAAACGGGTAGAAACTCTAAACGATGAAGTCACGAAGACACGAGGATCGTCCATCCGCGGATGCTTTAGGAATCCTCCTGACCGTTGGATCTAAATCATGGTCAACTCGACGTTGATCACTCCGAGAGTAAAAAGGAAACCAGACAACAAAACCCCAGAATGTCGAAGTCGCGAAGCAATTGAGGCCGTAGATCTCTGGATCTACATGGACCTATCTTGACCATAAGATAAAAGGGGTGTTGGGAGTGTGGAAACAAAGACTGATAATTATGGACAACATTTTGAAAAAGTGGTGAGAACCATTCACCTTTCCTCCCTTGATTTGTCAACCCTGTAAGCCTTGAGTTGAAATAACAAATCCTTGTACTTTGTGAAGAAATAATGGACGTTTTCAAAGATTTTCAGATCCAATGAAAGTATTTAAACCTCAACCGTGTGACCTCTAATATCATCTTGTTTTTCAAATATTCCTTCCAGGGTTGTCTAGATCTCATTTGGATTTTTGCAAGACGACACGTGAAACAACAACTCATGGGACATGTGCATGGAGAGGGCTTCGTAAACCTCATCCATTCTATGGAGGTATTTGGATTTTCTAACGTCCAATGTGGGTTATATTTTTGTATCCATTTTCAACCTATACAATCCTCTACCTCTGAGCAAAATCTCCATCATTTTATTCTATTTGAACTAATTGTACGTGGTTAGAATTGCATGCTGTGGAAATTCCATTCTTCCCGCATTCTTCAATCTTTAGTACTTGCAAATAAAGTTCTAGTGCACCTTCTTCCTAGAATACTATGGGATATGATACCATGTAAGATGTGGTGAATACCTACACTAAATATATATCTAGAAAAAGAACATACACAACTTGCAAAGGTGAGGAGAGAGAAAAAATGGAGTGAAAGAATAAGAAATTGCATTAACCAAATGAAAGAATGACAAAATACACATGATATACTCTACATGGCTCAACTAATGCACAATATAGGAGAACAATATGTTTCATAGTGGTGGTATAGAGATATATAGACACACACAAGAAATTACCAGAGTTAACTACTTGCTGATAAAAACAAATCTACCCTAAATGACTCCACTCTGCTAGTCAATTGAAGAGAATATTCTCCTAGAATGTAGGAGAGGTTCCTAAAAAACAGGAGACCCTAAATAATGACTAATAAACATAGGGAAATAAGAAAAAATATCCTAGGTGTGTGTAATATCTCCAACAATAGAAGCCTCCATCATGGGAACTTTACTTGCAGGTTTCTTGCTAGGATACATGTCTAAATCTGCGACAAATACATTCATCATTATATATGAAACCAATAATAAATAATGACACAAAGGTGAAAACAAAACATTAATTCATGTGGTCATGTAATTTATTGAGCACTCAGGCAGTAACATGAGTTTAAAGATGAATCTGTCAATGTAAACATGTATCTGTGTCAGAGAAATTACTTGAGTCAATCCTTGAGTTTAGGTGAAGTCTGGCTTAGATTGTGTGAATCGACGTTGTTGTTTTCAAATATTTCAATGAAGAAATGATAGTCAACGTGGTTGATAACAACTATGTCGATATGGAAAGGCAATGAATCCATGGTGTTAGTACAAACTACATTGGAATTGCTATGGTAATATCGACGCAGTTGTGATAAAGTCCACTGAAATGGATAAATGGGAACCGACGATGTTGTTAGGAACTCTGTTGAAACATAATGAGTAATGGTTGATGGTGATGTTAATAATTTTGTCGATAGATTCAATGTATACTTAACAACATTGTTGAAATGCTTCTATAAACACCACTAATGTTGGCAATAACTTTGTCGATATGGGAGAGAAGGAGTCCATGGGGTTGGAAGGAACTCTGTCGATGCATTTTCAAACTTGAAATTGGCTAAGTGTTGGGAAATGTGTCTTGGAAGTGGATTAGGGTTAAAAGAGGCTATGCAACTATGGGCTTGTTGCATGGTTATGAAATTACCATAACTCAGTGTGGGGAGAACTTAGGGATTATATCCCGGGTCACTAGGGTTATAGAAAAATAATTCAATTCCATGGAAAAATTAAAAGAGACCTGGCAGGGCTTGGTCATGGCTCTGAGCGATATTTTGGAGGGTCTTAGTGAGCTGAGGTGCGAGTTCTTTTTTTTTCTAGGCTCAGAAGAAGGTATACAGAGGTAGGTTTTAAGATTTTAAGTTCATCGAAGAATAGGGGGTTCCGCTAGTTATGGCATCATGCACAGGAAAATGATGAGATTAGGGTAGAGAGGATAACCCTCTTGCAAGGAGAATTTGTTATGGGGGAAGAGAAATATAGAGGGTCTCATTTTATAACCTTTTGGATGTGGACTTCAAGACACTAGAGTAGATCACAAGAAGTTAGTTGGTGATCAAGTTCGTCTTGTTGGAGGTGGTGTTTGAAACTCCTCCATTCACATTGATGTTGATAACTCCTCCAGTTGCACTGGAGAAAATGTAGGGAACTCCTATGATTTTAATGTTTTCATTCGATAGATGTTGTGAAGAATTCCATTGGTATCATTGGTAAGGGTGGCGCGATGTGCTTCAGTTGAAGGGTCATGTACGAATGATGGTCAAAGGAAAGTATCTCATATATCAGAGGACTTAAGAGGAATGTTGTCGGAGTGTATCAGAGAACTTATGAACAAATTCGCTTACTTATAACTTGGAAAAAATTAAGTATCCATCCCTTACAATGCATATTGGAGACATTGGAAGGAATATCGCTAATGCATATCCGAGTGAATCACGTGAACTTCACCGAATGTATTGACAGAGTTCATGGGAAATCCTCCTATATACCAGAACTTGTTTCTTATAAATATTTTAGTGTCAAAGCAAAAATCAAACCAAAATTGCAATATAGAACAATTTCATCAAAGGGGCATGGGTAGGATTCAATGCAGGTCAAGAAGATGAGTAGTATCCTTAGTGTTTTCAACTCAGGGTATCAAAACAAAATTAGGGTCCCATTTTCTGGTTTGTAATTGAATCTATGAGCAAGAACAAAATAAAAAGGGAAGGCATTGATGCATGGCATTACAATTGGCGATACACTGGGTGAAGCCACTAATTTTTTCAAAAATATATCTAAACATGAGACTCTGGAGAATATAAACATTAGTAACCCAAGGAATAATGAGTAGGTCCCATAGTTTTCAAAGTTCATATTGACGAGAGAAGTTTGATTGATGCAAGGGAGAATTTATAGCCATGCTCAACACAAATTGATTACCATAGTATACTCTTTAAATCAGATTACTTCGGGAAGGGAAGAGAAGTACTACAAAGAAATGATGCATCAAGAATTATGAGAATACAAATTTATTGTGAATTTATATGGTTTTTCTCCACTTCCAACAAGCATCCATAGCCCCAGCGGAGATACTTGCATGTCCCACAGGATATGGAATGCCTTTCCAAAAATCCTTTACCTTTATAATGTTATTCTCTCAAATTCAAAGAGAGAGGTGGATGGGGGGATCCTAGTTTACCTTTAAAGGAATGCAGGATGACACCTATGAAAGTGAGATATGCAAACTTGATTATAAGTGATGTAACTACCTGATAAACATACAATGAGTACTACAAATCCCTTCCTAAAGTAGTTTCCATTCTTCTTAGTTTCAAATAAACAAGAAACATACTCTTGGATATGACCATTATCTCACTCTTGATACATTTATGAATGCAATGGTGATCTACTAATGAAGTACGTTCCTCTACTGAATTTGACTCAAAGTAATGTAAAAAAATGTTTCATAGAGATATGAAGTTGTGTCTAGAAGTCAAAATGTACATTTTAAAGCTTTTGATGCCAATGTGTCACATTTTAAAAGTTATTTAGATCCAAGACACCAAGTTCTCTAAAACGTCTAATGCAAAAAAATTGAAAGAGAGAAAAGGAAAAATAACTAGAGTTGAAAATAAATGAAAATGCAAAGAAAAAATGAAACAAGAAATGCACAAACGTAAACCAAAACAAAGCATAGTAAACAAAAAAGAGAAATTATATTATTTATTTAGGTACAAGGGGAGTCTACCTCAAAGGATAGATAATGTAATGCTTATAAATTGGCCATTGACTAGGAGGAAGTATACATCCCCTTCAATACTTTACAATTGATAAGTACTTAGGCCAATATTGTCTTTTATTATGAAAGGACCCAACCACAATTGTTTAAACTTTGAGTGTTTTCCTTTGTATTTGTGTGGCTTATCCCACTTGAGGACCAAGTCACCAACCTGAAAGTATTTTTTGCCAACATAATTTTTATAAACCAATGTTTAATAGTCTGTTGGTGAGCTTCAAATTTAGTTTTATCTTTGACATGATTCTCTTCTAGTTTTAGCAAGGTGTTGATGCACCTTTGGATGACATGGAATTCTCTCCCATGTGATTGTTCGGTGAGATGAAGGGAAGGCAAGTAGATATTTAAAGGGAGAATGGATTCCTTCCTGTAGACAAGAAAATAAGGTCATGTCCTTATGGATGCCTTAATAGGAGTAGCATGGTCATCCCATAGGGAATTGGGTAATTCATTGTGCCAACTAATTTGCTGGTCAACTACAGTTTGTTTAAGGATATAGATCAGATTTTTGTTTGTGGATTCAACCAAGACATTGCCTTGTGTGTATTAATTCAATTCATATTTTAAAATCATCCCATATCTAGAGAAAATGCATTCAATGTCAGTGATGAAAGATATGTAGCATTATAATATACAAGAGTAGAGGGTACTTGAAACCTGGTCATAATGTGTTGTTCCAGAAAATTGGTTACCACTTCATCATTTACCTTGGTTAATGGTACAATTGTTTTCCAATGGGTAAAATAATCAATAGAGATTAGAATGTATATATTTTTCTTAGATGAGTGAGGGTTGATCTCATCGATTATGTCTAGTTTCCACTGCTCAAAAGGATCCTCAATAGTGTCAGTTTGAAGTGGAACAACTGCATTGATCTCTCTTCCGGTTGAATTCTGGTAGATGTCACAGCTTCGAGAGTAAGCACGAGAATCCTTAAATACTTTTGACCAATAGTACACAACTCTTAAAATATGAAGGGTTGTGGTATCTCTAGAAAAATGATGTCCATCTAGTCAATCATGTAGGTCTTTAAGGACTTTGTCAATTTCTTTCCTCTCGAGACATCAGAGCAACACTCCATCATAATTTTTTCTAAACAAGATACCGTGAACTAGGTGATATTGTGCATACTTCAGCCTTAGTGCCCTTATTTATTTGGAATTAAGATGACCAGGAGAAGTGCCATGGTGAAGATAGTATTTTAGATCATTATACCATGAATTATTTATTGATGGAAGACAAGGAGATTGTTGTGTATATAGTGTTGGTTCCTCTTGCCATCCATATTCTTGTCGATCATTGGAATCCATGGTTCTGATTGCTATCTTACATAGGAATTGAGATTTATCGATAGTTTTTGGTTTCAATTCGAGGTCACATTTGTGTAAAGTGGTCATATAGTTGCCTTGCCTCTCACCCATTTCCCTCTGCAATTGCTATCTTACATAGGAATTGAGATTTATCGATAGTTTTTGGTTTCAATTCGAGGTCACATTTGTGTAAAGTGGTCATATAGTTGCCTTGCCTCTCACCCATTTCCCTCTGCACAAGGAGAGATCTAACCCCTAGGTGAGGGATCATCACCTTAGTGTGATTTTTAAATATATAAGTCTTGAACTACTTAATATCTTTTTGGACAAAAAAATATTTATTTTCTATTGATGGATAATTCAATTTAGTGCCTTGTAGTCTAGTTCTCATAAATTTTAGGGGACATTCATTTCCTTAATGAAATTTTTTACTGAGCATTGCTGCAAGAGAGTGATTTGAAGAGAAAATGTACAAAAAAAACTCTTTATTGAAATATGGGATTTGAAGAGCAGGTTCAATTGCTATGGTGACCTTGATATTCTCAAAGGTTGCTTTTCAATAGATGTTTATTTTAATTGAGAATCTTTCTTTATCATATGTTTAAGGGTTTAATTGTTTCATAAAAATGAGTAACAAATCTTCTCACAAAATTGATTTTATCGAAAAAGGAATCCATATATTTTTTACTATGTGGAGGTGGGATTTGCATAATGGAATTGGTGTGTTCCAGGTCAACAAAAATATCATCCTTAGAAATAATACTCCCCGATAGTTTACCTTTTGAAATAATAAAGAATCTCTTCTTAGGGTTTCGATAAATACCATATGTTCTTCACCTTTCAGAAAATATGTTTAAGATGTTGCAGGTGATCAACTCTTTGCTTTGAATAAATTGTGACATCATTGAGGTAAATCACCATTCTATGAATGATCATACCTTTAAAAAATATATCCATTTCCCTTTGAAAAATATAACCAATGTTAATTAGGACAAAGGGCTCTCTACAATATGCAAATGTCCCCCACTTTGTCCTCAAACTAGTCTTTAACTGGTTTGGTTCTGCTACGAGAACCTGATTGCAACCAGAAAACCCGTCCAAAAGAGAGAACATTGGGGAACCAGAGACGAGTTGTAGGATTTGTTCCATGGGTGGAACAAGATAATTTTTCTTTTCATATGCTCGATTTGAATTACAGAAATCCACAAACAGTATGATCTCCCCCAATTTATTCCTTACAGGTACTAGATTGGACATCTAGGTAGAATGGAAAACTTTAAATATGATACAGGTGTCCAAACATTTCTTTATTTCCTTCTGAATGATAAGTTCCAGAGTCGGATTTATCTTCCTTAACTTATGTTCCAATGTCTTGACACCATATTTGATAGCAATAATGTGTTGAATACTACGAGTTTAATATGTCTTCAAGTCTTTTTATGTCCAAGCAAATAATGTGTTGAATACTACGAGTTTTTCTACCTCCGAACAAAAAGTGCCTAAATTGATGAACTTGGGTTGTTTAGGAGTGCCTTGATTCACCATAGCATGCATCATAGTGGATTTGTTCATCTTTGGATTCATATTCTTTCTAAAATTAGTTTACAAATCAAACAACCTTTCAAGATATATCACACTCTTAGGGATGAAATTAGCCTTTATCTTACTTTATTCATCTCAATAGTCCTAAAGATTTTGTTCATGCACTTCATCATATATCATCGATTCTTGGAATACATCATCACTGGTAAGGAAACATATAATCTAGGGATCATCATTGAACACTCTCCAGTTTGTGATGATGTCCGGTATAGAGGGCCTAAAAGATTTTCGATAGTTATGTCATTATTCAAGGGTATGAATCTAGAAGATGCATTTGCTAAAGTGTTGGTAGCAACATTTCAGGAGCGAGGTATAACAATAATATTAAATGCATCGAAATGATTAATCAAGTTCCATACCTCGTGCTGATAACCTTTTAAATGGGGAGACAAGTAATGAATATTATTTCTTACTTGTCTGAAAATTATCTCCGAATCACCAAAAATGTGAAGGCATTTTACCTTAAGGTCGATGGCCTTTTTTAGGCCTTGAACAAAGGCTTCATATTCATTTGTATTGTTGGCACATTCAAATTCTAAACAACAAGATAATATTCTTAATCTTATCGATCAATGAGAATGCATCCTTCCTCGGCTCCTTCCAGTGGTCTAGAGCCATCGAAAGACAAATTCCAAATGTTAGTACCTAAGATCGAGTTAGTAAATAAAAATATATATAATTATACTATATTACAATCATTAGCTTTAGTCCGAGTGTAGTGAAGGATTTCAAACTATATTTCTATTAGAATCAAAGATGGATGTGCTTCATAGCAACCATAGTCATCCTCTGAAAAGTAATTACCTAACAAAATATGAGTGAAACTGATGGGATCATTCTTACCTTCAAGTTCTTTATTGTATGTTTCATATGAGCCTTGTTGTTAACCCAGATCTAATTTGGATTACGCTTATATGGAATCCATGAGTGGATCTAGTTTGTAGAGAAATATCCCTGTAGGTTTTTAGACCAATCCCTACTCAGGAATAACCCATACCCTTTTGAAATATCAACAACAATAATTTCAATGACCTAATGGACTATAGGATCAAATTATAGCTTAATCATAACATCCTTGATTTCACCTCTTACCTTCACATCTGATCTATCTAATTGTATTATTCTAGTAGTATTTTTTTTGGGACAACATTCATTCTTTGGAAAAACGAGTAAGGCATGATATTAGATGAAACACTAGAGTCTACTAAAAGCTTATACTCATTGAATTTAAAAATTTCAAATGTAAGTAGAAAGGGAGGTAACTAGGACTTAAAATGTGATCCTATACTGGCTATGTTGACGATAGATTTAGTTTTAGCTTTGCTTTGTTCCTTTGTTTTAGTAACTTTAGAGGTGCTTTCAATTGCATCAATGGTCTTCTTTTGAGAGTCATTGGGATTGAAAGTATCAATAATAAGGTCGCGTTGCTAGGGAAGTGTGCATATACCATACATGGATATGTCGGCCTTAGTTTTATTTAGATATTTAATAACACTATATTCCAAACCATGACTTTCAAGTTGGCTTGGTGTTTTTCTCTCTTGAGAGGTTTTGGGTTTATTGTGGGTTGTTTTTGGGGTCTAGGTACTTGTTTTACTATTGTTAGAAGGTGTAGGGGCATTTGGTTTTTGAGTAGGAGTGGGAGGACTTATTTTTCTAGGAGAATTGATGGTTTTAGAGGGGAGAGGAGTGTTGGGAACAACACCTTTGCTAGGTAAGTTCTAATATTTGAGGGAAGATTTTGTGAATTGTGTGTATTACACAAAAGCCTCTTCAATTTTTTCCTTATCTAAATCTATATACCAGTCCCATAGAAACATTGTTGATTCTTGAGTGGTATCCTCGGTACTTTCTTCTTTTTCCACTTCCTTGGCCTGGTTATCTTTCATTTCTTTTTGATATAATAGTTGAATTATTACTAAGGTCATGGATTCAATACATTGAGGACATGTTTTCTTTTAATGGTTTTTCTAGTGATATGAAAAGATATTGTCCATGCCAAAATCATCCATATTTAAAGTAAGAATTAGGGTTTCTAGAGGATTTTATGGATTATCATTCTTTTCAAAGAATGAGAGAAAAGGTTTTAGTTTCGAAGACCATTCACCCACATTCTTATTAAGGTCAACTAATTCGTTAGATATATTCTTCACCAGTTTAACCACACTATCTATACCCTTGGGATATTTCTCATAAGATTTGGTCAATAGTAAGAGTTTATTTCTAGCTTCTTTGGTCTCTTTGGATGCACAGTGTCTACCTAAAGAAAGAAGTCCATTATCAAATTCTTTATATTCCTCAAAATTATGGGCAAATTCAGTTTTGTTAGAACACTTAATAAACATGCCTATGGAGGGAAGAAATGTAGAAGTATAGTATTTTGCAGCCAAGGGTTCTAAAGGAGCAGTTTTAACAATGATGTTTTTTAGGATAGTGGTGAAGTGTTGGTTGAAGTCCTTAAATTTTTCAATCTTTTCCATCTTTAAGGCCACTGGTTCCTTGAATAAGGTTGTTGCAGTTTTATCATCCCCAAAATTTTCGATGAAGGATTTTTAGAAATCATTCTAGCTAGTTATAGATCCAATCGGTAGGTTAAAATACCATGTGGAAGCCTCATTATCAAAGATGTAGGGAAATATTCTACAAACCACATATTCATAACATATGTCAAGGAGATGAGTGGATAGAAATATATTATTAACATGGTCTTCATGTGAACAAAATTTGTCTCAATCAAAATTTAGGAGGAGCGTTTCGAGGTGCTTGGGTAGTTCATGCATAAGGCCAGCTAAGTTTAAAGGACCTTGGGACATCCATGGTGGAATTATATTATGATTTTCACCCATACTATAGTAAGAATTAGATCCTGAATTTTCATCGTCAAAGTTGTTTTTTGAACTAGGAGGAGTAGGACAAGGAGGTATGGGAGGAATTTGGTCCAAGGTTATGGGTGTTTTGTGCAAAGCCATTTTGATCAAATCCTCAACATATTCAACAATAAAGTTGGCCCAATTCTCAGGTCAGCTTATGCAGGTAGTTCTCCTCCTAGGAAGTGTTGAATTCATGGGTATATATCCGTGTAACTTGGCATATGAGTTTGTGATGCGACGAGTTTCAAAAAAATCCTCATTAGGGATGGGATACCAAGCTTCTGGCTGGTTTTCAGGGCTTCCAACAACACTTTAAAAAGTGGGTTTTAAATCTTAGAAGGTAATTTCTTGTTCATAAGAGATATGTGGGTGGAATTTTTGGATAGGAATATTATAAGTGGACTAGCCATGCATTTGTCATTGATTGACGCTAGCCATGAAAAATTAGCCTGTCCTTCTAGCACTAATTCTTTTGATGTAACATAATTTCCCTTCAATAGCAAGGGGTACTCTTCGGTACACTGTCCCAATTAGACTATGTATCATTTTTTAGGAGACCCATCAAGATTTTGACCCAAATACCATTATTCAGCTTTAGGGTTGATTGGATAGTTGTGAACAATATGGGAATGAAAATGTGAATGCAATCTTACTAAGTGAAAAAACAAAATCTCATCTACCCTATCCTAGATAGAAGCATCTACTCCAACCAAATGAGAAACTATAAATGAAACTAATCCCTACAAACAATTTCTTCCATAGAGTTGTTAAGAAGCAACACAGTTACACAACACATGCATGTAGATACATAACCAAAGTAGTCTAAATCATGAAGTTACATACATAAGCAACTCATTATCTCAGGACAAACATAAGAAAGAATAATAAAAGTTGTAATAATGACTTCGATTTTCATAAGAACAATCTGCAAGGTACCAAATCTATTATAATAGATGAAAACATAAATATTGTAGAGAACAACAATGAAACAACACAATAGATGAAACCACAATACCAAAATAATACCTTTATTGATAGGAAACAATGTTCACTTTCCTCTTCGAGGGGGCAACCTCCAACAGGGAAGAGCTCTATTACAATAATTCTCAAGACAAATCCCTCTCATACCTTCTACTCTTATTTATACTAATTGTATCTTCTACAGAACATTTTAGAGGAAGATCTTTCTAGAAGCATAAGGTTTTATTAGGTCTTCTTACATTGACTTGTTCATATTTATTAAATAGGCCTTATACATTTGACTTATTCTTCCTTATTACTAGGCCTTATTAATATTGACCTTTGTTACAAGGAAAATATATTGTTCTACCTATGTGAGGGGTTAGGGAGGTTAGGTCCCTAACATTCCCTCCCTCTTAAAATAAATCCTTGTCCTCAAGGATGTAGATGAGGACATTACTACAAAATGGTAGCAGGTTCCTAGGTGGCATCAGCTAGAGTTATATCTTTTCACTGGACTAACACTTCCTTGATGGTGTGCTGGCCAAGATGATGATCACGCTGGTCCAAGAATTATTGTGGCTGCTACCAGATGGAGCCTTCTCCATCCAACTTGGGAAGGTTGGTTTGAGTTTGGAACTTAGTTCCAATCACCTTCTTTAAGTAGGAGACATAAAAACCAGGATGGATCTTAGAATGGTTGGTGAAAGATAATTGATAATATACTTGTCCCACATGCTTGATAATTGTATAAGGACCATAAAATTTGGGTGCCATTTTTTGACAATGGTCAGCCTTGATTGAAGTCTTCTTATAAGGTTGTAATCGAAGAAACACCTAGTCCCCTTCAGTAAATTAATGTTTTGAGCGACCTTGATCTTCTTGTTGATTCATGTGATTTTGATCCATGACTAAATTCTCTTTGAGAATACAAAGAATATCCTCTCAAAATGTAAGATTTTCTTCAACCTCATAGAACTGAAAGATGAAGAGCATGCATGATAGAACTAAAGGTGGCATCTGTCCATATACCACTTCAAAAGGAGTCATGTGAGTAGTTTTATGGTAAGAGGTGTTGTACCACCATTCAACTAGGGGTAACCATTGATCCCACTGATTGTTACTTTCAAAGACAAAAAACCTCAAATATGTTTCCAAAAGATTGTTGACAACATTAGTTTGATGATCAATCTCGACATGATAGGCGGTGCTGAGATGCAATTGTGTGTCATGTATCCTAAACAATTCTTGCCAAAAATTGTTGGTGAAAGTGGGATCTCTGTTAGAAACAATATAATGAAGAATGCCATGAATCTTGAAGATATGATCCATGAAAATTTGAGCCACAATGGAGGCGATGAAACAATGTTGAAGAGAACTTAAATGAGCATACTTGAAAATACGATCAACTACCACCATGATGACTGAATTATTTCTTGATTTAGGTAATCCAATAATGAAATCCATAGAGATATCCATCCAAATAGTGGGTGGGATAGAAATCGGTTGTAGTGTACTCGAGGCATTGACTATTTCTCCCTTGTTGCATTGATAGACATCACATTCTGCCACAAAAGTGTGAATGTCTTGTTTCATACCATCCTAGAAAAAAGAATGTTTGACCCTATCATAGGTTTTGGTAAACCTGGAGTGCCCAGTTGTGGTTGTAGCATGAAGTTCAGAAATCATCGTAGATTTAATTTGTGACTGTTTAGTTAAATAAATACAACCTTTGTAGCGAATCTTGTCATTGTTCCATGAGTACCCTGGGGAAACTGGAGAATTGTCTTGTAATTGTTGGAACATGCTCAAAATTTTGGGATATTGTAGCCATTCCTAGAGAACAACTCGAAGCTAATATGGTACAATGAAGGAGAGGGAAAAAATGGACCCTTCATCTTCATATTGAAGGAGAGGGAAAAAATGGACCCTTCATCTTCATATTTTATTGAAAGACCGTAAAAAATCACATTGTCTTTTCCTTTCTTGTAAATGATCTCATGATCATATTCAAAGAGATTAGTCATCCATTTTTGTTGCTCTAGGGAGGAAATACATTGCTCCATAAAATAATTTAGGCTCTAATGATATGTCTTACTTTGGAAGCATTGCCCCAATAGATAAGGGAGTTAGAGATCCACTTCATGTAGAATAGCCATCATTTCCTTTTCATATATTTATTGGCCCAAATGTTACTCTGATACTTGTTTTCTAGTAAAGGCCAAAGGTCGACCATCTTTCATAAGGACTTCTCCAATTCCTCTCCTAGAAGAATCACATTTCAGGACAAAGATGTTTGTGAA